>VZRO01005011.1:161883-243522 GCA_013397915.1 Daphoenositta chrysoptera
CCCGCGCCCGCCGGCGGAGCCCCCCGGCCGCGCCCCTCCGCCGGGATGTGTTCCGGGCAGCGAACTTGGCTGTCCGCAGGGCACAGCAGCGCCCAGGAATGCGGGCGAGGGGCGTCTTTCGTCGGCCGGGGGGAAGAAAAAAGCCGCAACTGTTCAGTGAGGTTTTGTTCAGCTTCCTACAAGTTACCTGCTGCTAATGGCTGATAATTACTTCTCTGTGCAATGTGGATTTTTTTCCCCCCCGGATCAGACATCCTGCCATCTGTATATAACACACACACACACACACACATGTATTTTCCCTTGTCTCTGCTGAAGCTAGACATTTTTCTATATATTTGAAAATTGCAGGACAAGGAGCATGCTAATGTTTTAATTACACAGAAAATGAACGGCTTAACAAGAGATGCAGACAAAACTGGTTTTCTGTTGAGGCTCAAAGCTTGAGCTAGTGATTTTTAAAAATTGGTGCATATCTTCTGTAAAAATACACCATTAGTTGCTGTGATCAGCTAAGTAGTATAGTAAGGGTACAGATGCATAGAAATTGTATCGTATTTTATATGCTCAAATGTGTGTAAATACCAATTAATGTATAAACTGTAGATAACAACTAATCAAATCCTGAATTGGAGCTATTTATGTTTACTACTAATACCAACTATGACCCTCAAGTTTATTCACACAAAAATTAGGAAAAACACAAAGAGCAGAAATCATCCTGAAAGACATGTATTGTTAAGGGAAGGTTGAATTCAGCAGTCTTGTGGAGAGGTGAGATGATGACTTATGTATCACTTTGTCAAGGAAATGTGTCAGAAGAGGGCCTGGCAGACCTTCTTTCACACTCCTCACAATGCTCATGAGTATGATCAGTGAAGAATTAATACTGTAGAGAGGGGGTTTTTAATGGCTTGGAATCTGTGATCAATTAAATCAGGAAGCTCCTATGAATTTTGCTGTTATGGGGGTTTTTTTCCCCAATACTGATCAAGATGATATTTGAGTATTTCTCATTGTTTTAAAAAATTCTCTTCTCGTTGCTTGTGCAAGTGTTGACAAGAATATGGATGAGATACTTGTGGGTGCAGTGGTCTTTAGGAAAAGATACACTTTAGTGATGTCAAAGACTACAAAGAAAATGTAAATTTTGGGGCTCTCTAGCTTGCACATTGCTCTGCATATACTTGCCAGTGATAGTTGTAAGAAGAATGTAGGTTTTTTTGCTATTTTCAGGTTTTATTTCAGTGCAAACAGACAACTATAAAGTCATAGCCAGGAGCTTCCTTTGCAAGTAATTTTTATGACATTGGCAAACCAAAATTCTTTGATTTTTTGCAGGCCTCAATTTTATGCATTGGCTTGAAATAGAGTCTGAATATCAAGGAATGTGGTGTTTCTCTGTGCAAAGTAAAAGGCAAAGTAAAGGTGCTTGTTTTTTCCTGGCATCTATCATTCTAGTCTATGTTTCTGATCTTACATTTCAGAGTCTGTTGAATGGATTAATGTGTTACAAACCTGATGACCCAATTGAATATTTGGAAAGCTGTTTGCAGAAAGTAAAAGAGCTTGGAGGGCCAGAAAAAGTGAAATGGGACACTTTTGTCAGCCCAGAAAAGAAGACCCTGCCTCCACTCAATGGAGGACAATCCCGGAGGTCTTTTTTCAGGAATGGTAATGTATTAAATTTAAAAATTATTGTATTTCTTCAACTGTGTGTTAACATCCACTACTGAATTATTTTATACATACGTCTATAGCAGATCGTGCCTCATTCTGATTTTCTGTAGGAAAAGGAGTTAAGAATTCTGCTTCCTTGTTTTTTGGCATTTGTTTTTCTCCTGCTGTAACGGATGCTATGCAGGAGAGGAAATTGTGATCACTTTCCAGCCAAATGATGGATGTTTGCTGTGTAAATGTTTAACGCATCAGTGGAGAGATTTCTTGTGTCCTACCTAAAACATTTGCAAAGATGGGGCAGATCTGACACAGTGAACTTGGCTTGTATTTTCAGTTGGTCCTGATGGATGGCATACATACCATCTTCAGTGCAGTTACACTACGTGGTTTTTCTAGTTTGCATTGGAGCTGTATGCTAATTTACTAAATAAAATGTAAATTATAAACTCTTAGAAAAAAGTGGACCTCATAAAATCTAAGCAGATGTCATACCAATACCTGTAATTATTTTATTTGTAATGTTAACAAAGAGTAATTAGCTCATCTTTCCGTTGCCATAGTTATTTTTCCTTGCCATCCAACATTTCATTAAAATAATCTGCAAGAATACTGTCTCTATCTCTGTGTACAACATGTATCACTAAAAGAGTCGTGCTTAATAGTTGAGGTTATCTGCACAAAATAAAGCTTTTCTTCTCAGAGGCCACTGCTGAACTCTGGGTGTTATGGGCAGACGTTCACAGAAAACCTGATGTGCTTGTAAAGAAACACCAGAGAAAACTGACTCTGGGTGGTTGTGATTTAATAAATCCATTAAATAGACAGCAAAAATATTTAATATAGCAACAGCAAGCACAATGTAAAATTATGAGATATTTATACTTTATGTATGATACTTATTTAAATCTGTGTACAGATTTTGAGTTTTCTATTTCCACAATTCCCAGTTTATCTTACTATTTTACAGTGATGCCTGATAACTCTAACTTCCCATACCGACGCTACGACCGACTGCCTCCCATCCAACAGTTTTCCATAGAAAGTGACACTGACCTCTCTGAAACTGCTGAGCTAATTGAGGAGTACGACGTGTTTGACCCTGCAAGACCTCGGCCAAAAATTATCCTTGTCATAGGTATGAAGGCAGTCATTTTGACAAGATTTTATCTCTGCTACTTTGCCTTTTGATTTGTACTGCAAATACATTGAATGGTTATATGAATTTAAATACAATTTTTCCATCTGCCATAGCAAGTGGTGAAGGCCAATTAAGAGTGTGAAACTGTTAGTGCTGGGGATGGCATCCCAACTGTAAGAATTTTAGGGGTTGCCGTGAGCACCTGCAGTCATGTTCTGTAGACTGGATGCCTCTTAGCAGCTGGAGAGCTCATGATTTGCTTATGAGCACATCTGCCAGTTTGATTTCATCTTAACTAAACCTGGTTCATGCATTTCAAGGCAGCAGCACGATGTGAACAAAAGTGCTGTTCCAAAGCATGCCCCAGATTGAGCTAAAACACTCAGATATATTCAAAGCTGATCACAAAAAAGGGTATTAGAAAATATTGTGTAAGCCAGCTCAAAAAGGTGATAGGGAGCTGTTGTCCTGTATATTTAGACCCTTGTCAAATTATTAGTATGTCCAGCTGGAGTGAGAATACACAGTCACTAGTTCATTGCTTTGGTAAGTTAATCCCCAGGTCCATTTGGAATGGAATGAATCCTGTTCCAACTTCACACAGAGTGAGCACTCAGTTCACAATAGCTAACTGTGCTCTCTCCCCAAGTTCTCTCTTGTGAGCTGTTTAGTTTCCTTTCTAAGCAGCTCATACTTTCCAGCCTCAGACAAACATGGGTTATTTAAAAATATCTGCAGGTCAAGTGTAAATCAATATTTTTTTCTGTTCTTGAATTTAAGTTCTTCGCATTAGTTTCCTTATCATCTAGATAGTTGTCTTCAGAAATTTTACCACCAGGCCTAATTCTCCGATTCTCTGGATGGTTTAAAGAGTTACAACACAGGCGCCAGGTGATGGAGAATTACTTTTAGTCTATAAAGCTTTATTCATATTAAAGAGAGATACTGCTTCCATAGCAGAGAATTTATGCAGTAAAGTAAAAGGGAACAGAAATGTCTTCTCTGTACTACAGGGCGGAATGTCTAGGAACAGCATGTCCTCTAGGCTCTGCATCCAGCAGCTCTCAGAAACGAGATACTGGAATAGATTGAAAACAGAAGACCAGGCATTTTTTTAAGTGTCTGTGGTACACCAAAGCAATTGCTCAAGGCATTTGAATTTTCTTAATCTTTTGTTTCAGGATTTCAGATTTCAACATGCAAATTTCTCTATGTATTGCTGAAAGTGAAGATTGCAATTAGATGGAGAAATAACACATACCTTTCTTTCATCTTAATTAATTAGCTGCTCTTCCTTTTCATAAAGGAGAATAACTGGCTCCTTTTCAGTGACCACAGAAGGCTTTTAATGCATTGAAATCTATGTAGCTCAATTGCAGTAGAGTGATGAATGAAGGTTTGATTTAGGTGAGATAAAGAGAGATTGGCTTTCACCTCTGGAACTGAGTGCGGGTGTATTTGAAGTGAAATCCTTGAACACCAGCATGCAGTGAAAAGACCATGGATTTTACAGAGCTTTTCTTTTCTCCCATTTATATAGGGAACACTGTAAACATTCCACAAAGGCTATTTCAGGTTTATATTCCCACTGAGATTCTCTGAATCTATTACAGTGTGATCTGATAGAAACACAATACTACATGTAGCTTAGCAGCTATTGTCCATTTTTGTACAGTATCAAGACAATTTCTCTGAAATTCAACTTTCTATTGAGAAAGCACATAAAAACACATATTGGAAAGAGTAACTGAATAAAAGAGAAAAAATGAATAAAAGTATACTGTTCCATAGCCATTGCACAGAAAAAATGTGTTGTATATTTTCAGTTGGCATAAAATGCCAACAAAAAAAATCATTTAAGTAATGCATTTCTGTCTAAGTAGTGGTAACTGATCGTCCTGCCTTGCTCAGGTGATACTGGTCCCTGTCACTGTCAGGGGACTGAAATGGAGACCTGTCTTCTGCTTCGCATATTTGGTGAACTTTTCTTTATTAATGCCTTAGCCCAAGATCTTTTTAATGCTTCCATAAAGGTTTTTACAACTTCTTTGCTTTATGAAATCTATCATCCTTAAAATGAACCAGGTAGCTCCAGGGCTAACGAGAACTCACTTATAAAGGTGGGGGCTTTGTTCTTTTCCTGGGTTTGCAGAAGAGACCTCTGGTGAGAGATAAAGCTATAAAGCTACATAGTAAGTATATGACTGAATTTTAGAAAAATCAGATGGAACCAGCCAGGAGGGCACACATCTGAATCACTGGAAAAATTAAGTTTCTAAGGCATTATAACACTAGTAAATGAGATTCTGTTTAAAAATGTGCATCCTAATATACTTTTGAGAAACACATTTGTACTGTTGATACAGCTTGCATTTAGAGATCTTAAAATATTAATTATCTGGTGTCATTAGCACCTTAGTTCAGTAAGTTTTTAAGCTGCACTTTAAAAAATATATTACTTTATATTAAAAGGCTACACTTCCCTTTTGAGATCAAGGTGTAAGGACTCGATCAAATATAGTGCTGTCAGCAGGCAGCTGCCTATTGATTTGTTAAATCTAGTCCATAGTTAGATTTTAAAGTCACAAGTATTTTCAGAAATTTTATTATTAGATGAATTTATTCTAATTTACAACAATATATGCAAAATTGAAATAATGGACAAATTTAGATTAAAACAGCTGCTTTAGTAACACTTTTTGAGCATAAGAATCTTCACTTGAAACCTGTTAGCAAACAATTTTAGATGCAACAAGTGGTCCCTAGTCAAGATGTCTTCTAGAAATATGTAGAATAATCATAGTTTTCTTGAGTAATGTATATCAGAATAAGTGAAAAGTAAAAAAAACAAAAGCTAATTGATTTTCCTTTCTTGTGAACAGTTTGTCAGTGTGATTTATCAAAGAGTCAGGAATGGATATAAAGTTCTACAAATAATGATCTGCTGTGGGAAATAATTTTGTCCTATTGCTTTTCCCTTATTTTGTTACCTGAAGGTTTCCCCTCAGATTGTACACAGATAACACCATCTTGATATAAAGGGATTTGTTTGGATTGATACAAACAAAATGTGTGAGAAGTTTATGAATAATAAACCAAATACTTTATTAGCTATTTTCTGATTGCAATTCAAATTGAAAGAACAGAAGTGCTGAGCTACACATTTTTTTTGTTTGTTTCTCTTTGCTGGAAAAGCAAAACTCTCCCTAACAGGAGTGTGAAGTTTGTCTACTTGTTTCAAACAGGGTTTTTCAGCTATTTTATGTTTTTACAGACTTATATTTTATCATGTATCAGTTCTGGTTTCCTGGCACCTTTTGTATCTCTGCTGGAACACAAGCACTATTTTCCATGTTTCCAGTTTTTCTGTTTCTAATTTTCTGCACATTACCTATATATGTTTAGCATTTTTATTCTTGCTGGAGTGCAACATAGTCTGTTTCAAACTTGTAAGGTTTGGTGAAATGCATTTGTCATGGGGAAGGCTGAGCATGAAAGGGAGCAGAGGGAACTGGAGCAGAAGTGTTTTATAGCCACTTGAGTGGAGAAGATGATTCCTCCTGTACCAGACACTTGCACACCTACAAAAAGGGAACATTCTTTATTCTAACAAAGAGGATGCTAAGCTGTCTATGAAAGAAACAGTCCAAGCTGAAAAACGAAGCCCATCTAGATCACCTGGAATTACTGAAATGGAAGAATAGCTGTAGAACCTAACGCAGTCTGCTGAAAGAAGAGAGAAACTTACATCTTCTTACAACAGAAACGGAAAGTGAACTGAATGAGAGAAAAATATTTTTCAGTTGTGATCTTACTGTATAAGATAAGTTTTTCTTTCATTTTTTAACATATGTGTTTTATGAACATCCGTAGCTGTGTTGTCTAGCTGGATGTTACAGATAAATGCTTGTAGAAACATTATTTAAACTGATTGGATAGTGATAAAACCTTTTATTTTCCCAGGGGCATAACTAAACTGTGGGCAGGGTATGGGAACACGATAACAATCGGCACATTCGTCTGTGCACTCGCTTGAAATGGCTCCTGGTCTGAGATCCAAAGGGCAGGTGGAGTGTCAGCATCGCAGCATCAGGGCACAGAGAGCTCCAAGTGATGCTGGTGACACTGAGAGCTCTGTGACAGTGACATTGGGGTGCAGGTTGGAACCTGGTTACACAGAGAGTGCCCTAAGCACACATGAACAAATAGTGTAAAGCTTATCCTGCAGCCAGAACGGTATTGATTACAAAAATGCTTAAAAGCTATTTATGGGAATAATACAGGTAATATAAAAAGAGTTACATGATTACTAACAAGCAGCTCAGTGCATTCAGATTTACTTTCATTGCATTGCTGTATTTTTTAAACTCATAGAAAATGTGTATTTTTAAAAAATCTTCATTCTTTGTCTGTTGAAATAAAATTCAGTGTTCTCACAAAGAATTCCCCAAACTACAGCTATTTAGGATTGGGAACTATTATCAAAACATTTGGTTTGGATTTGCTGTGTTATACTGTTCAGTACCATACACTTTTCTATACATAAACATTTATTTCTATCAAAACAATTCCTTGGCTTTACGTACTGGATTCCAGATTCTCTGTTCATCACATCAGAACACGTCCTTTTAGTTCAGCCATGGTCGGATTGTTTGACATGCATTCTTGCTGCTGCTGCCCAGCTGACCTTCCCTGCAGCTTTCCCTGCTATGTAATGTAGCTGTTTTCTGTGATTTTGATACCCGTTCAGCCTGTGCTGTAACTACTGAAGGGTCTCTTTATTCTTCAAGTTGTCCAGCAAGCTGAACCTAATTTCTTCGCTGTCAGATGCTTCAAGCATCAACACCAGAAGCTGGTATTGCATGGTTCAATAAAGTCCTTATACCAAATCACTATGGAAACATCTCAGATGATTATTTAATGTTTTTTTGTGTTTTAAAATCAGGAAACCTCAGAAGCTCTTGCAAGCATGTTTAGGGGCAGATTTTATTAGTTCCATTTCATGACTAGTCTGTGGATTTAATTGGCTTATTTAACCAAGTATGATTCTTTCTGACATGAGTACACTTCAGACTACCTGTCTCTATCTCTGGATTCATAGAGTTCAAGAAGGGAATAGTTCATTTGTCTGCTCCTCTACGGTGGATCAAGAAAAACTCCATTCCAGGAACAGCTTTAGAATGAGGTCAAGCCTCAAAGACTACTTATTTTTATTTTGCAAGTGGATTTGTATTCTTTTTTTAAATTTCATTTAACAAACTGTTATGTTTATGATGTGGCAGATGAGACACATTTGTAATGGTTGGTAACAGGTCATGCAACTGCGAGATTTACTCTAATAATGCTTGGAAAATTGGTGCCAATAGCAAAGATTTCACGTGTGATTGGGTGCTTCTGATGAAAGGTTAATTTAATGTTTTGCTCATAATTCACACTAGGTGGCCCAGGAAGTGGTAAAGGAACACAGAGTTTGAAAATAGCAGAACGTTATGGATTTAACTACATATCAGTTGGTGAATTGTTAAGGAAGAAGATCCACAACACAAGCAGCAATAGAAAATGGAGCTTAATTGCCAAAATAATTACTACTGGAGAACTGGCCCCTCAGGTACAGCATTTCTTATGTTAATACTTACTTTCAAAGGTTTATACAGGCTGTATTACTGTGCACCATCAAGAAAACTTCCTTCACAATATTAAATAACTAACTTCTTTTCTCTATGAAAGGAAACAACCATAACTGAGATAAAGCAAAGATTAATGCAGATCCCTGATGAAGAGGGGATAGTGATTGATGGATTTCCCAGAGATGTTGCCCAGGCAATCTCCTTTGAGGACCAAGTAAGAGATTGTTTTTATTCTTAAAATAACTTACAAATCTCTACAACAGTTAAGCTTATTGAAATCATTGGTCAGATTCCAAGAGAGAGCATTGCTCCTTAAATCTTTGCAAGTACATAATTACAGGTTGACAAAAGATTTATGTTACATTATGTCCTGCTGTCTGAAGACAGACTACTTTGTAAAAAGACAATGTGATAATATAACTAATAATCCAAGCCTCTTGTCTTGTAATGGAATTCTTCTCAAGATGAAGAAGAAAAACACATGAAATCTAAAAGTGAATATTTTCTGTATCTTAGTGATTTAGAAAGTGGAAAAATATTATATTTCCATATCTATTTGTTCAACATAATTTCCATTAAGAGTAACATACTTTAAGCAATGCATGTCTTCACAGTGCCTTTAGCATCAAGCTTATTGCAGTGCATTGAAAAGATGAATAAAAAAAAAGGTTGAAACTCCATGCTTTGCAAGTTTTTGTAACCAGAAAACATGCTTGTTTATAGAAAATTAGGTCATTTTCGTTATTCTAAACTATAATACTAAGGTTTAGCCAGTTAAAACTGTATTCCTGAGTTCTATTGACATGTTGTTTTCACGTGTGTATTTTAAACTAATCTAAAAATACTTTAATTCAGTGGAAAAACAAACAGCTGATGTCATTTTCTGATCAAGTGCTGCTAACATAACAGTTACAGTCACAAGAAGAGGTTGCCGTTTCAGAGCTGAATTCTTAGAGTGCCTCCACACAGAATGTTTCAAAGTCCTTCACAATTGCTGGTGTACTGCTGTTTCTGTACTTCGAGTTCTAAGTGGCATTACCAAGGCAGAAGTAACAAAACAAAGCAGCTAATGAAGCATTTCATCAGTGTGCTTTATAAGGTATTATTCTGGGCAAAATTTAGACAACTGAATTGAGGAAATTAAAGGAAACAGACAAAATGGTTATTACAGGAAATAGCAGTGACTGCCAGCTATATCTCCTTACAATTAACAAAAGGGAAGATGGACTGTTTTAGAAGTCAAAC
Organism: Daphoenositta chrysoptera; assembly: GCA_013397915.1. Taxonomy (NCBI): domain Eukaryota; kingdom Metazoa; phylum Chordata; class Aves; order Passeriformes; genus Daphoenositta; species Daphoenositta chrysoptera. The sequence goes on from VZRO01005011.1 coordinate 171,574, forward strand.
AGCAGAAATGTAGATTTTACGATCATTTCCTTGTGTCATTTTTTCTTCCCAGTGTGATAGTGTGACTAAGCGCTTTTCTTGGCATCATAATTTTGTGCTGATGTTGTTCTTGATGAAAGAATAGGGGATATGAAACTGGAGGAAGTGACAGGACTTAAGTCACCCTAGGCTCGGATTCTCTTTCTAGGAAAGAAAACCAGTTAAACAACACTTGATTATATTCACAGCGAGTTCCTTCATTCTCAGTCAACTGGGATTTGCTAAATCATACTGCTCATGGCCTGATTCTGCCTGAAACATAGATCACTATCTAAGTCTCTAAAAAATCTAGAAGTATTTCATATAGGGACACCTTTCAGTCTTATCTGTTCTAAAAAGACACGGGAAATAAGGAATCCCAGGCCTTTTATAGGAGCACAGGCTGTCTGTTCAGGCTCCTTCGTTTTCATCTTTCATTGCAGTTGACCTGTAATATGAACATATCTGAGGCCATGGAAATAAACGTACAAAAGAAATGCATGTTTCAACATTCAACATCCTATATCAACATTTCCAGAGAGATATATTCACTGGTTTATCTTGGGTTTATACTTTAAAGAAATAAAATATACTTGTAGTTTCTTTAAAATTCTCTGTTTAATAAGCCCTAATGCTACAGGCATTGGTAGGAAGGTTTTGTGTTGAGGAAAAGGGACTATCAGCAGTCATGGCACTGATTATCCTTCACAGGATGAGGCTGACAGTCACCCGTGGCACGTCGGGTTATTTACATTATGCATGTGAACATTTTCCAGGCATTCAGAGATTCCTCAATGCAAAGGGCAATGGAGTTGAGGAGAATTCAGTAATTAACTGTTGTGATAATTTGTCTAGGTCTGCAATTAGAGATAGTAGGGTTTTTCTACACAGCTGAGAAATGTTACAGCTTTCTTTCTAGCAGTGTAGAAGAACAGAGCAGAATTGTTCTCATTAGCCAAAAGTGACAAGGTGAGAAATAATTAGTTGAAATTTCAGCAAAGAAAGTTTTGATTAAATAGTAAGACAATTTTAATTAGCTCTATTAAGCAATGGAACATCCTTTGAAGAAAATGGTGAAATCCCACAAAACAGAAATAGTCAAATTGTACAGGTCATATTCTTACAAAGACATCCCCTGTAGAACATTGAGATCTGTTGATGGGAAGTTCTGAATAAGAATTAATTCTTATGGTTATCACTAGCTTTGTCATGAGCAAATACTTATTCCTACAGATGGTCCCTTTGAGAACATTGCATGCTTATGTACCTGAAAACAGCAGAAAAATTTACATGACACGTACAGATTCTTTAACATTGTTTACACAAATACAAACAAACTGAAAGAATTTAGGTAGTAATACCAAAAATAAATTGTGGGGAGTAGCGGAACAGGAAAAGGACAACTGAGGTGCCCTGGTTTCTCTTGAAAGCACATGTAAAATTTAACTGTGCTGTGCTTGCAGTCATCTTTAATGTAACAAATTGTTTATGCTAAATTAATTCCTTCAGTCTTATGGCTCACGTAGCTGTTACTAAAACTTCACACAGAGCTTTCATAATCTCTTTATCTTGTGGAAAAATCAAATGGATACAGTATGTCTGAAATGTAGTTACAGGATCTGTCCTGCATAACATTCTATTATAGAAATGCATCATGATAACAACTGCTTGTTAAACTCTGCTTGGTACTGCTCTTGGTACTACCAGCACATTTTTATCCCTTTGACTAATCCAGAAGCTGAACTTTTCTCTGGGAAAAAATGTTATTTTTAGTAAACTAGTCAAAGCAAACTAAACTTATGCTAACATTCCCATACATAGGTACAGCTAAAAGATGATGATTTCTTCCTTATTATGTTGCCAGACTCTCATGTGGACAGTAAGTTCTCAACATGTTGCTAGGCAGAATTGTATTAAAACACGTTGCATCTCAGTGACTAAAGTGCCTAAAATAAAGCAATGTATCATTTGCAGCATGCACAGTATTTCTCTTTCTGCTCAGATCTAGAAACCAGAAGTAACAAACACTGCTTCCATGCAGTAATGTCAATCTGGAATAAGTGCATTAGAAAGCACTTTACACATCACAGGAATTTTATATTTGACTTTAAGTTTTCTCCCCTTCTTTTCTGTAGAGTTTTGTTAATAACACTGTTCCTATCATCCATATCTTTTGAGCAGGAAAAAAGTGTTTAAGATGGCATCAGTGATGTTTTCAGATTTTCAGCAGTGCTTACCAGCGAGCACCACATTGGCCATTCTGGTCACTTACACCAGCTTCATTTCTTAATGGTCAGCTACTCATTGCAGCCTTCTTGGGAAAACTCAGCCAGGAGCACTGCAGTATTCTTTGAGTTTATCTCAGTTTTCTTTGAACTTTTTTATCCAAGTTGAAGTAAGTCCTGTATTCTTCCCTTTGAAAACTGAGTTTAATAAGTAAATTCCTCTTATTGGAAGTCTTGGATTGTTGCCAAGTCCTGACCCTCTTATTTTTTAATTCCAGAGAGCAGAGTCAATCCTGCCAATACTTTTGATAGGGGTACTTTGAATAAAACTATGAAGATCCAAGCAGTCATAGTTGTGGGGAAAAAATGAAAACAAGAATTTTAATGTCTTAAAATCAAGCAGGACTTCCAGTTTATATATTCCTTTTAAACAGATGATAATTTTTGCATTTTGCTCGGTTTGAAATCCTTCTGCATAGCAGTGCAGATTTAAAGCTGATGTATTTAGCCTTTTAGTTTGAGCCTCAGCACAAAACTATCCTAAAGCACAAATTTCTAAGGTATCCATGATCTCTGCTGAGTGCAAATAGCAGAAAGGTGTTTAGGTTTCAAGGACACATTTGAAAATGCCAAGGAGAAAATGGTTTATTTACCATTAACCCGTCAGCTTGAAATTCAGCGAGTCACCTCCAGTCCCAGCATGCTGAAGCATGTTAAACATCTTCCTCTCCTGCAATGCTGTAATGAAATGCCTCTGACTGGTGCATTGAACTCCAATGGCTTGTGAAGAAACTGCAGTTTCACTTTCTGTGTAATCTCTCACATGGTTTTTATCCTTCCCGGGAGAAACAATTAACTGTATTTTACAGCTAATTTCATCTACTGCTTTGGTTTGTTTTTTCTCCCACTTTCAGTCATTCATGTGTAACTTTCCTTCCTTGTTAGTATCAATAGAATAAGTACAGATGTAGTCTGCTTAAAATATATTAATTGTCATTTTTTATTAGTGAAATAAATGTAGAACAGGTATTAGAATCAATGGATGTTCATTAATGAATATAATTTAATTTCTTGATAAAGAGGAAAACTATTTTTGTAGAAATTATTTTAAAAAATATTTTTTGTCTTATATAGCCTGGGTGACAAGACATTATTTGAGTAAAATCTTAAATAATAAACAGAGGTAATAACTTTTATCTGATTCTTTATTTAAAATGCTCTTAGGAATATTCATAAATGCACTACACCTCCAGTGAATAACCACTCATCTTGTAATTTGAGTTAATTTTTAACTCTCAGACATATTTCTTAGGAAAATCATTAAGAGAATAATTGTGATAAAGTAGAACTAACTGCGTAGGTGGCACAATATAGGATGGTGAGAAATGCCTCGGTGCTGTCACAGGCCGAGGACAGCAGGACTGTTCCTCCAGGCTGACACTCAGACCTCCAAGCAGCAGCCATGGCTGCAGTGCCCTCCAGCTTTGAGTCAGGTGTTTGTGTCCAGCTCTCTGAGGGTCTGACTGCCAAACTCCAGCTCTGCAAAGAGCTTCTCACAGAAAACCTGCTGTCCCCAGCCAAGAACGTGGCCTCCAGAACAGCCAGGGAGGTGAATGCAACCCTGTTGTGAAGCTTCCTAAGGGGAAAGGACCTGGTTTTTGCAATAGGTTTTTGTTCTGATAAAGGTATTTTTTCTGTATCTTTGCCAGTGTGTCTTCTTTATTTCATCTCCCCGTAAGCTTCTATCTCCCTTCTCCCTGGCCTCTACTAATTGATCCAGGTACAATCCCCTACCCAGAGATCTGTCTGAGGAGTGGAGGGAGTACCACATCAGCAGTCTGCTTTGCTGTGGTTCCTTTTGTTCACTGTCTTTTCCCTGTGAGTTTTAAATTGCTCTCTTAAAGCCAAGCCTGACTGGTAGGCCTGTGGAATGGTCTTACCATTATCCTTTTCTCCCCTGGAAGCTGGAGCACTCTCCAGAGAAAGACAAGCAGTGGTTCAATTTTCTGCTGGGTAAACAACCCCAGGCCTCAGGTTTCCAGTTTTTCTGGGCAAGGGCTCTTCTCTGCTCATCAGAGTAGCCAAAGGAGAGCTCATCCATTGCTGGTCCTCAGGACAGGACCTGATGTTCTGAATTCAGAGTGGATGGAGGTGCCTGCTGAGCAGTTCTGAAGCAGAGGTCTGCTCAGTCCTTTCTTTGTGTCACTAGCATTAGTGTTAACAGATAGGGATTTTTATTAGTTAGCTGCCTGACCCAGGTGAAAAGCTGAATCACTTGTCCCCAAAGACACCAGTCTGCCTAATTACATACCCTAGGTAATTTGCTGGAAACTTATTTTCTGGGCAGTATGAGTATGGTTCAAAAGAAGCTACCAGAAAAAATTTCTATCAGCAGGATTCATTCTTTGACAACATGATTCACGATTTTGCATTTCTAAAACAAGAAAAAACTATGCAAACAGTCTAGTAACCCAGCAAAGATGGAACTATAAAAAGCAAGTAAGTAATTACAAGGGAGAGCACACATACAAAGGACATAAACCAGCTTGCTCGTAACCTTTACCAACAAGAATAAAATGCACTGTTAAATTAATGGCAATTGTTCATGAGCTGTCAGTTTTCTCAGGAGTATCTACTAGAACATACCAGGAATTAAGAAACAGAGCATTTTCATCTTTTGCCTAATGAGGAATAATGAGAGAGTGTGTAATCATCTAATTTCTAGCAAACAACCACACTATTCTCACTAACAAGAGGAGATGTAGAAAATATCCCCAGAGAAAAGAGAGCATCTTTCCACTTATACTGCTTAATGTCAATAACACCATCAACTTGCATAGAATTACTCTCAATTTACATCTGGTTCCAGTTTAGGAAGGAGATTCAGACCCAAAGAGAGTAGGATTTACTTACTAGTAAATATTATTCTAAAAAATGAGAGGATGTACCCACCAGTTTTATTCTGAGTTGATGCCATATGCTCTTCATTTCATTTAAAATGAATAACCAGAAACCTGTCTGTTCCCATAGGCAAAGATTCTCCCTTCAGCTGAGTTCTAGTTAGTAAATAGTCAAATTGACTTCCCTGAGCCCCACAGTCCTACCTCACATACATTGCTGGACATGAATAAAACCCTCTGCCTTAAGCACAGGATGTGTGTACTGGGAGAAATCAGCACGAAGGAATCCAGCTCTACTGTCTGCACTGGGTCTGTACAGCTTTTCTACAAGCTGAGTCTCAGAACAGAACTTATTCCCTAGCCATAAAACTCAACAACACTTAGTTCTGAGTTTGAAACAAAGGTTTCTTTTCAAGTGAATCATAAAAACCCTTCTCCTTTGTTAGAAAAAAAGCAATTTTACCTCATATTCACATAGGAGAATAGATACGTTTCTAAAGAACTAATCCCAGATGTCCATATATTCACACTACCCTGTTACATTCCAGCTGAAAGTGTTTATAAAGTGTCTTGCAACAGGTACTGTTGAAGTAAGTGGAAGCAAGTGGTTCATGAAAACAGGAGTGAAATATCAATAGCATTTCAAGGGTGTATCCTAAAGATTGTAAATGAATGTAGGAGAAATAATAATATTAAGTGCTATTAGGTCTGTATGCCTATGCATACAGGAGAGATGTTACCCTTTTGTGCATCTTGTATTTATTAAATGGTTTTCAACTACTTTCTGATGATAAAGATGCGTATTCTGCAGGTAAAAGTTGAATTTATAGAAACATCACATAATCAGATTCTGTTTTGAATTCCTACCTCAAATAATCTTGAATTACATTTTTTTTACACTTCAAAAAAACCTTTCAGACAATACTTAATTTGAAACTAGGCTTCTTGACTTGAGAATTTTAAAACACTGTTTTCATTGACATTTTTTTTCTGTGAGTGAAATATACTTCAAATTAGAAAACCCACAGTGTCAGAAAAAAGGTAGTCTTAGTACCCGTGGTTCTGATAGTGTCTTTTGTATTATTGCTCTTGTAAAAAAATTGAGAAAAACAACAAAACTCAGATTCTGTAGAGAAATTTCCATTTGCAAAAGGAAAAGGAAATAATTAAACCTAATTAATGAATTGTCCAAGTCATACCTTGTTATTATTCTCATTTTACAATTAGAGAAAAAAAGAAAGAAATTAAGCCCAGGGTGTGTTTTCCCATTTTCTTAAACAGTAAGTGGCTTCTGCAGCCAGTGCAGTTTGTGGGAACTAAAAGCAGATCAGAAATTTCACACCTGATGGAGCCATGGTGGCATTCAGAGCCTTCCCTTCCTATGGGGCTGCATTTGCTCAGCCACAGTTTCTTTAGAGAACTGCAACTGATTGTGGCAAGCTGCACTCTCATGTTTGTGTTAGACAGAAGGAGACCCTCTTTTTCCTTCAGGGCTGATAATTTCATGACTGATCTGTTTATTCTAAGTACTGTGTGTAAGATTTGATTGATGCTCCATGAGAAGTTTTGTGGTACACAAAAGCTCCAGCCCTGCACTTGAGGAGGTCTGGTATGACCTCACAGCCCCAGTAGGTGCTGTCCTGAAGTGCTGAGCATTGAAAGTGAGGCCAACTATGGCTTGGAACATCTGAAGATTTATCACCATCCTTCTGCCACTATTATTAGGATACACAGAAATGGAAGTACTAAATAAAACTACTCACTTGTATAAACTCCTTTTGTCCTCCACTTTACTAGATCCCTGATTGCCAGTTGTAGTTTCTGAGTCCCAGTGTAATGTATGCTAGGAAGCTTCAATCGGCTGGATATCCACACAGGGACTTGAGATGTGTCTGTGCTCAGTCTGCTGCAAGGTACATCAGCCATTCCCTTTCATCAGACAGTGTTCCATGACTAACAGGCTTTGAAATCTGTCACATTTTCTTTCAGAATCTATTTGTGTCATAATCTGGGTTTTTTAGTACTGTATGTTTTTTGAATTCCCAAATTCCTCATTATTTTTCTATTACTAGCGAAGGAACCTTAATTTAACCGAGCTACTTTTAATAATGTCCATATTGCATGAAAGTCTAACACAGAAACTTACTTTCATAGTCTTTCATGTGAATAATTACGTGCCTTAAAGCTATTATGTGGTAGTAAAATTAACTTCCATAATTAATTCATCCCATGAACAGACAGAATAACTCTGTCTATTTGCAATAGTCTGAAAAGGGAAGGGAAAGTTACTCTGGTTTTGTTGACGTTGAGGTACATGTGATAGAGGTAGGAGAGAGCTTCTCTCCCACTGGCAGTTATTTAAAAAAAAAAGATTATAAGGTTAATTATTTCAAAATCTAATAGACACTCATAAATAATTACCAGAACTATTATATTTGTAGTTTGTGTGCTCATGTCTCCAATCATCTACAATGTGTGTAAAAAATAATTCGATTTTCTTTTAAATCCTATTTAATTTTCTGTAATGATAAAGAGGCCACCATCTTTCTAGTGGAGCTTTTCAGACTGTCCTTTATTGTTTGAAAATGGCTCTGCTTTTTCCCGACTTTCTGCTTCCTCATATCCACATACTACCCTGTCAGTGACCTCGTTTGTAAAGGCTAATGACCATCACCTCAGGCTGGAGAAGGTGTATTCGTTTCTTTTGACTTCCTAAGAACCATTTTTTACTCAGACTGCCAGTAAAAAAGGCCAGACCATACTTCATGTTGTATTCTCTCAAATGATAGAAACCCATCTCAGACAGGATTTTTTTTTAAACTTAGTTATTAATTTTCCAGATTGTCCACTTGGGAAGTTTTGACTATTCAGTCTAGAAATATGGTTGTCTTTCTGCAATTTAACATCCTTGGGTAGAGACATCAAGACAGAGTATTCAGAAGCTTAATTGGTTTGTTCTGGCCCTCAATAACAGTATATTATAACAACTATATAATTAACATAAAGCTATAAATCAGCTATTCTTTACACAGTAGTAGTTAGAATACATGTAGACAATTTAGTGATACTGATGTATAGCTCAAATTTGACTGTCAAATTTACATCGTATCGAGCTGAACAAAGACAAAATTATTCTGCAGATAGAAAACATAATGAGAAAAAGGTCTGTTTAGCATTCTTGAGCATCCACCATCATTTGCATTGTAACTAGGTTATGTTTTTTCTAGAATAAGAAGCCACTGTTTCTGCTAATATTAGTTAAAATCTAAGTCTGAACTTTTTTGTTCAGGTAAGTAAAGCAGCAGAAATTACTTTGGGCATGTATGTGAGAATGAATAAATCCTTTCTAATCTGTAATCAGATAAAAACTTGAACAGTTTGTTTTTATCTTAAATGCTTCTTACAGAGAATTCTAGTATGTTTTAAAAGACAGCACTAAGCTAGTGAAAACTTTAAGGAGAGGTAGATTTCTTTGCAGCAACCAGATGGAGGAAAGAACAAAATCAGATCTTATGAATAAATTTAATATACATTTGTAGCTGCATTTTTTAAATCCTGCAAATTCAGGTGTCCGAGTGACTTTAGGGTGAGAGGAAACAGTCTCAGGTTGTACCAGGGGAGGTTTAGATTGAATATTAGAAAAAATTGCTTTATGGAAAGGATTGTCAAGCATTGGAACAGGGAAATGGTTGAGTCACCATCCCTGGAAGTATTTAAAGGATGTGTGGAGATTCTATGACTTCTGTTTTTTTCACCATATGTACTAAGCAGTAGTGTCCTCCAAAGATTGCCTGTGAACACTTAGCAGTATTCCTAAGAAAGTGGGTCTATCACTGCTTTCCCCCTATCAAGCACCAGAGATATCTCTTCTTTAAATGTTTGATAACAACTTATAAAGAAGATTTAACTGGGAAAGAGTTCAAAAATTTTTCTTTATCTCATTGCCGTAAGGCGTTACTTCCTGAACCGCAGTGCAGGGATAGGTGGGACACATACCAGTGCTCACCACACAGACCAAAAAGGATAGGGGAAATAAAAATCCTTTTGGGTGTCCCACCCAACCTCTTGAAAAGTGCACTGAAGCTTTAGTGAAATTTAGAGAAATAGGGAAACTGTTACAAGAAACTGTGGCTCTTGGAAGAGGCCTGTTTTCACCTGGTCCTAGCCATCAGTTAGCTTCGTAGTGGCTGCTGGATTTTAAACGCCACCTTACTTAAAGAGTTTTCAGATGGAAACCATGCAACCATTTTCCTGCAGAGTATGAGACATTTATATTTTGCTCTTTTAAAAAAATTTTAGCTAGGGGAGTCTTCTGGTAATGCAAAAGATGAACATAGCCTAGAGAAGGTAGGCCGTGAGGTAAAATTTTTTCATTAAACTTCTTCCTTACATATGAGGTGAAACAAGTTGACTAACCTCCACATAATATCAACAAACCCCTCCTTAAGCCTACAAACTTCTCATAAAAAGCTCAACAGAAAATTAATGACTACATCAAGTTCCAACTTATGTAAACGTAGCATATTTGAGGCTCACATAATAATGGAATTGCTGAGTCCTGTAGTGCTGGATAATCAACTTAATCAGACTTCTTGAATTGCTCTTTCCACAGATCTGTACCCCTGATTTGGTGGTGTTTCTGGCATGTTCCAGTCAAAGGCTGAAAGAAAGGTTACTGAAACGTGCAGAACAGCAAGGGAGACCTGATGATAACCTGAAAGCCACTCAAAGAAGACTAATGAATTTCAAGCAGAATGCAGTTCCACTGGTTAAATATTTCCAGGAAAAAGGGCTGATTATCACAGTAAGTCCTCTAGTATATACCTCTGAAACCCTAATTGTTGGGGCTATACTTGGCTTCTTGTACCTTTTGCTTTAGGACAGCCTAGGCAAGTCTAATTCTGTTTTAGGTTAATAGCATGGCTACTTAAGTGTTTAATGAAGATAATGAATTCATTGAGCAGTTGACAACAGTTGAATTATTGGCATGTTCTAAGTTACAGACTGTGTCTGGTTGTAATAACACACAGAACTTGGTACCACATATGGTATGAGAGCACAGATGGCCTGTCTCATTTCTTTTGATAGCCTAAGTAACCTCTGTAGTTCACATTGTTACGTGCTCCTCACAGCAAGTGTGACTAAGTCTGTGTGCTGGTCAGACTCATGACAGGTCAAAGCACCTTTAATTGCAAAGTCATCAATTGATATTAGTAGCCTTAATGATGTACTTCAGCATCTTTCTGAATTTCAAAATGAAAATCCCAGGAAATTTTTACATTAGCTTCTCCAGAGAGTATGTGTTCCAGTTTAGGATTTTGATGAACTGTTTTTAAGGATGAGAGGACCAAGATTCTTGCAAGTTTTTCTTTATTATTGACGAACTGTGTATTTTGTGATGTTCCTATATTCTTTACAAGTGCTCCTGTAGAATACATATTTAGCACTTCAGGAAATATGTGCCTTTGTGGGGCATCTGGAGAGAATTGCATTTCTGTGATGGGACCTGTACAACAGAGGTTTTTTTCTTATGGAGGTTTCTTCTACTTTTTAACTCTGTTTCCTGAGAGTTCTGAAGATAATTTAAATTGTGATGTTCACCTTAGAGATCCTCTTTTCTTTTTGAAGAAAGCAGATGTTTCTGATGGATATGGAAGTGACACCGTGGCACATGAACATTAAATTACTCCACTACAGCACAAAGGAAATAGCATATACAGAAATTATTGCACTTATTCATGCTATTTCTCTGCAGAAGGAGGAAGAAAGAAAGAAAATAGCATTCATCCTGCTGCTTAGAATGCTGAACCTGGAAGACTGAAATACTATGCAGATGAGAGCAGTGTAAGAACTAGAACAGCATAAAATAGAATTAGAGTAGCCTAATTCCTAGAGGAGTGAATCCTTGAGGCAAGGTCAGACAAGGTCAACATTAACTAGAAGGAAATGAAAATATTTACATTTTTCTTAAATCCCACCTGCACCTCATCACTGCTATTCAAAGCTCTAAATCTCAGACACTTCTAGCCAGCATCATGATTCTACTCAGGGGAGAGAAGCAGGACCATGTCTCTTACAGAGTGCTATAATTTTAGAATCACAACTCATATTTTATGCATCTACTTAATAAATATGTTGTTCTTCAACAATAATAGACCAAAATAGAAAAGAAAAATTCACTGAAATATAACTAAATATGATTCATAAGCTGGCATTATACATATATAATTATAATCTACTGTTAGACACTTTATGAGCAAGAAATAAAAATTTGAATTCCCAAAGATTCATTTTCATGCCCCACTAGTTAGTTCATACTGCTTTTAACATACTGTGGTTAATAGAATTACAAGCCACATTCTTCATTTCAGATCCTATTGGTTAGGTTCCTTAGGTGTGATTCTTTCCCTTCATCTTTTTTTTTTTCACATGACTTTTGATAATTTTCTGCAGTACCCGGGTTATACTTATTTGGTGCTCTGGATGCCTTATGTTCTCAGTCTGTGCATGGTGTACCTGCTCTCACAGTCTGATCCTGGTTTCTGTCTTTAAGGAAAGAAGTGAGGCCCCCACCTACGGTACTTCTAAGAAATAGAGAAATACAACTCTGTCCTTTCTGAAAAACTCCCTCTTCAGAATAATGATTTGTAAAGTTCATTATAATTAACAGAAGTAAATATGTGATATTTTCATGAACACACAGTCTGTGTTTAAAATTCATTTTAGCAATCTGTCAGTAGTCTAAAAAATCAGAACCTGACAACTCAAATTTAAATTCAGAAGGTATCAAGATTATAGTAACACAATATTGGGCAGGGAGTATGTAAATAGATGCATATGCTGCCATTTACTGTTTCAGTAACTTCTAACAAATATTAAAACATTATGTATTGTTTACCTAGACAATAACTGCATACAAATCACCTGGTGGTGGTGGGGAGATATTAGTTAGATTAAGTTATAAGAGGGAGAACATGTAAGTACATAGGTGACCTCAAGTACTCTAATGTTTAGCAGAGAACTTCAGTTCTGGACACTGAAATTTCCAAATCTCCAGTTTATGTGGACTGTAATCTGCTATAGATAATGGTGTAGTTCTTGGAGAGGAGATCACTGGGTTACAAAAATCTTTTGGTCAACAGTTATTAAAGCTGCTCTCAGAGAGCTTAGCTGTTCTTTGTAGAACATGTCCCTTGGTCTAGAGAAAAAGTTTACAGAGCTCATAGTCATAGCAGTAGAAGTTTCCCTTACTGGAGGCAGGATTTGGTCCAGTCTGCCTTATTGACAACGATTCTACATAATTTTAGAGCTGCAGTGTCAACCTTGTTATGTTAGTAAGTCTGTGTGCATTTAAGGGAAAAAAAAAAAAGACTGGCTGTAGTGAGACAAAAATACTAAGCATTAAAAGAAGGTTCTGGTCCTTATTTAAAGAGCCAGAACAGGACAGCATCCTGTGGCATCCATGAAATGTGTATTTCTCTGATATCTTCATTGTTCCACTTGTCCTTTTAGGGAATTTACCATGCTTATGAAAACATTAAAATGACATTCAGATTAGTCAGAGAAGTAAAGAGAACCCAGAAAAAGTAGCTGAAGCTGGAAAAGGATTTTGAGCACAAATTTAGAAGTTAAACAGTTGCGGGTGAGGGAAGTAGCTGTCTGCCCTCATAAGCATCAAACAAGCCTAATGGCTGTCAACTGTCACAGAAAAATTCCCCACGGAACTGTGTTACATAAATTTTTTCTCTTGTTTTGGTTAAAAAAGAAGTTTTGCTATAGAACTTGCACATTGACGTGAACTTTATCTAAAGGCTGTGACTTACCAAAATGCTGACGAAAATATCAGTTATAGTTTATTTCTAAAGTTTCTCTGTTATCATACAGCTGCCCAGCTTGAGGTGTTGGTTTGGGTTTTTCATTTGTTTGCTTCTGAATGCTGATTCCAAAAGATTTGCACTTGCTCGTTCTTCCTTTAATTTTGGGCCCGTCCCTGGAGAAATGTGGGTCCTGCAGTCCTTTAGGCAGCCCCTGCCAGGCATGTCTCCCAAACCAGAATCCAACTCAGAGAACCTTCTCCTCAGGGGAGGAGCACGCATCTGGTTTGGCAGAACGCCGGATGCCTTTGTTTTCACGGTGGTGATACTGCACGCATCCATGCAGTTTTTGCATTAAACAATCATTAAAAATAAAATTTTAAAAATCCCACTCCTTCTTCCCTGAAACGAGGCTAGGAATAGGGACTGTTAGCCACCACCTCCCCCGCGTGCTCTCACCTCCCTGCTGCAGGCTCAGAATCTCATTTACGAGCCATCTGATGCCTGGATCTTGCATCCTGGGCTGCAAAGTGATACAGACTTGGCAGGAATGGTTTCCCTCAAATGCAGCCTCATGGGTATCCGAGCATGGCCCTTCTCCCCACAGGTCAGAGATGGGGATTTGAACTTCCTTTGTTTTCTAGAGGGTACTGAGCTGAGATTCCCTATTGACTGGCCCAATGCCACCAAAATATTTTCAGATGCCTCTCAGTAGTTTTAAAAATACAGCAGCACAGCCTTTCAGAACATTTTAGATGTGTTTTCGACTGGACTACCACACAGGATCTTCAGGGTACTTCTGGCTCTTGAGCATGACCAAGTGGATGTGTGAAGAGGAGCCCAGATAGTCTTGAGCATCTGGAGCAAACCTTCAAAATTTTAAGAACTTTTCATATCAAACAAGGAATGTAGACAGCTGTTTGTGGGAACCTTGAGACCAGAGGTTTTGTTTGAGATTCAGGGGACTTCCTCTGGTTTACTGTAAGGTAAATCTTTATCTGGCTCCATGAATGTATATGGTTATATAATAATTTTTAAATTTCTATACAGGGAAAATTAGAGGTGGGATGGGAAATAATGACTGTCACGTTTTCATTTTTTGGTGACTCAAAGCAGTGAAAGGTAAGCTGAAGCCTAGAACATGTAACCAGAGCTCTGCAGTCATGGAAAACTGCTACTGAATATTAAGGTTTTCTGTGTGTCTCCTATAGTCAATAGCCCTTTGCAGAAAAACTGAGCTATGAGAAAGAACCTTTAACTGTTTCCTGTAACACTGCTGAACCAGAGAAAGTGTACGCATGTTCTAATCACTGCTAGGTTTTACACTGCATCTCAACACTATTTATGTGTTACTGTTTTGTGAGATCCTCAAGAACATACAAAGAAGGTACATAAATGAATTTTATCTAGAAATGAGTGTAAACTGTTTGTAAATAGATGCACATTTTATATGGGAACTAGAGATGAGTAATTTGTGCATATATAGAAGCATGTGCACCATAAACACTTCCAAGCTTCAAAATATTTTCAGCCTCCCATTTCATGATTTCTGTCAACAAGTGTATCAGAAATACCAATGTCTGCCAGAGAATGACCAAGGATGGAAACTTGCCATCTGTGTACATAGAAGCATGCAGAGAAACCTTGAGGGTAGAAATTCTTTGCTGAGGTGAATAGAATCAGTGCAACACTGTGTTCTTTTCTAACTTTGGAAGTATGATGATTTGAATAGATACCAGCTTTCTGAAACCCTGCCTTTTGTACACCAGTGGCTTGAATGAAGTAAACAACTTTGAAAAAAAGAAATAAACTTTGACCAGTCTGGCTATAGAATTAGTCAGTGATGAGTGCATGAGCCAAGGTGATGCAGGAACTCCAGAAAAAGAGAGGGAATGCTGGTTTTGACAGCCATACTATCCCAGATTTTATCCATTTCTGGCACTGTGAAAGCTGATACATGTTTAAAATTACCAGAGGGTTTTTTTACAGATCTGAAACTAAAGCTGAGATAAGTAATTAAGCCAAGTTATCATGCAGAGGAATGAACTGTAAGAGATGTTTAAAATAACATGTCCTAAATATTCTTCAAGTTATTTTAAACAGTTCATCTTAAGGTAATTAAGCTGTGTCTTTGGGTGAATAGCAACTTCTAATTTCATTCTTGTACTTACAGTGTTGCTTAAAGAAGATTAATTTTTCTTATTTAGATGAGATATATTAAGAAACCCACTTGGAAAAAATATCTTTTCTCTGGGAAGACCATTTTTATTGAATTAAAAATATTTATCATCCATAAGCAAATTTTCCTATCCTAAACCACAGCTGATATTGTGAACATCCAGCTGAAGAACCAAAGCTGCATTTCAGCCCTGCATTGCTGTAAACAACAAAATACCAATTTCTTGCCCAAAGTTCCATAAGTGATTTCCAGCTCTAATTGCCACTGCTGGATCTTCCCTGTGAAAAGTTTATAGTCACTGACTCCCTGATTTTATGGCAAAACCACTTTGCTGCCATTTGGTGGAGAAAATTTGCATATTAACTCATGCAAGTTGCTACTTCAGTAGAATTAAGACGGTCTTTCAGCTCTCACACTCACAGTCCTATTAAAATATTACTACATCTGGTAGCTTGTGCTCTACAGTCCCAGTTTTTAACATTCTTATTTCCTGAATCTATCATTGCTTATAGCATCTAAGTTGCTATCTTTAGCTGTTGTTAACTATTTTGTTTCCTTATGCAAGTGGCAACTGAATTTTTTTTCTGCCATACTATTCTCAACTTTGATTCAAAGGGCAAAATGAGACTGAGTGAACTGGCCTCTAGTAATCCAATCTAGTACCATTCTGGGAGTATTTGAGCATTTGCTCCTGTTCCTTCTTTCCTGTAGATGTACCCTGACAGAGAGGGGAAACCTAAAAGGTTCCACTTTCTTATTTTTTAATGCATCATAAAGATACATTTATTCAGATTTGTGAATGCTCAGGTATTGTAACGATGGAAGCCATTTAAGTGTCAAAACTGTCAGCAGAAAGTCTGATGCTCTTAACATTATGGGTTTCTGGCATTTTTCTCCAGCATTCTGGAGTCTTATTTAGGCTTAACAGGGTTAGATGCAGCTACAGTGTTGGGGGAGAACTGAGAAAGCTGAAAAGTTACTCATCCATTGTGTGACTCAGGGTACACACTGCACTAGACAGCACTGAAGTGAGAACTACAGCCTTCCCTAGGGCATTTTCCCCATTGCAGAATATCCTTTCAAGCATTTCTGATAGCTGTTTGGAGGACTTTTTGTTTTTTCTAATGCAGCTAAACAATAGCTACCAAACAGTGCTTTGAAGAACTGTATGAAATTCTTCATAATTAGAAAAACACCACTACTGTGTTAACTCAGCACTTCAGTGAAGTAATTTATCTTTGCTCCTTACATTCACTGATACTTACACCTCAGATAACCACTTATATGGCTATTTTGTGTTTCTTATAACTGTGGTACATCATTTCGTGTTAGCATGAACATCTTGGCACAGCATTGCTTTTTACCGTGTAGCCATGACCTAAAATTCTTGGCAAAGACTCTCTTGTGCACCCTGTGTAGTTTGTCTTTGCTATAACTATATACGTTTCTGTATCCTTTGGCTCAGTTATCATCTTTCCTACTTCCAGGGTTGACATTGTATCTTTCTAGCTTATGTAGTACTGCAGTTTGTTTCATTAATGGCCAGTGAATACAACTATCTATTTACTTTGTTGTCACCATATCACATTCTACAATTCAGCAATCTATTTAAATAATAAAAGGGGAAAAGAAGCCTCACAAGACATAACTATAACACTGAAGTCAAAATTATTGTAATTTTCTGTAAAGGAAGAACTGTTGTCTCCATTTTCAACTGTTTATCTCATTTTGTGCCAACAGTCAGTCATACCACTCACGGTAAAAGAAATAAAGAACTTAATGCATAAAATGTGGCATCTTTTCACTGTAACTTGCTACGATCAGTTATTTATATCTAGGATTGTTCATACATATGCTACCCCTTGATCTGGTTTGTTAAAAATAAAATTGCTAAATCTACATTGTTTTTAGGCAAATCTGAATATTTTTTTCATTATGTACTCCACTGAATTTCTCCTCCTGTCTTTCATCAGAATGTCAAATTGAAGCTTCACATTCAGGTTTTCAATACCAGCACTTCAAAATTCTCTGCTCTGTCTAGCATGCCAGGTCGTGTCTTTTCTTGTATTATACCATCCATTGTATTTTGGTAATACTATAGTTTTTCTAATGCCAAGGTCATCTCCCTCTCCTACCACTGCAAGATGCCAATTAGGCAATTTGAAAATACCCTTTCCTAGTTTCCTGCCATGTCCTGCCTTCTGGGCTTTTTTTGGTTTGCTCCACTGAAAAGAACAGACCTCTCTGTAAGGGCAGAGCTCTTACCAAAAGGGAACCTAGAATGTGGGCAATACAGCTTTTAGTCAAGTTGCTAATTAAATTTATTGGTCCGTAAGACATGGAAAAAAATATCCAGCAATCCTCTTTATATCTGCACCTTACTGCAAGAATTTCATTGTATGGATTCTACATAACACAGATTCACATAACCCCAAGGCAGGTAATTTCTATTTCTTTTACAAAAACTTTCTCTCTGCTCTCTGTCAGGCTCTGTATGTCACCTCAGTCTGCTGTAATGGCCATTAAAGGTTTTGTGGGTACTTTAGCTTTCATCTCTGACCCTGTTCATGGGGTGCAAGACACAAATGAGCTCAGTTCCAGTACTGTGAACAGAGGGTTTTCTTCAGTTATGCATTTCATGTTCCCTCATATCTCTTGATCTTTAGAAAGAGGGTCAGGAGCCATGTGAATTCTGAAATGAGTTTGGTTTTAAGAGCTATTCATTATATCCTTGAACTACAGCCAGGAGACCACTCCTCAGAAAAATCACTAAATTTAGTAGGGTGAGTGTAATAGAGAAAAAGTTAAACAAATCTGAGTATTCTCTCATAGGTTAGGTCAGCACTTGGCAACAGAAAGCACATCAGTTTTCCTGGAAAGATGTCTCTGCTGAAATCCTTAGCTTAACAACCACTCATGTTAGTGGGGACTTTTGAAAGAATTTATTTTGTAGCTTCTTGTTAAGGCTGCACAACAATTTGTTATAACCCCAATCTGATAACATACCTTGTAAATAATTACCTTTAGGGCTAAAGGTTACAGTTGCTCTTTTTACATTGAGCAAAGTTCAAACAAAACTACAAGATTCCCTTTTTCCCCATGAATTGCACAAGCATGGGGAACTTTGTTGATTTAAAAAAAAAAAAAAAGTGCCTTGGAAAAAGATTTACTGGAAGATAACTGATATTTGACATATGAAACAAGGTCTAAATCTAACCTTTTTTGAGTACATAATTTGGCTTGAGGATGAAAAAGGACAAATAAAAAAGTCTTAAGCAAGAATAGAAGCTTGTGAGAATTTTTTCGCCGGAGTAGGGATGAGAATAAGCACGTAGAGAGCGTCTCACCCAACTCCAAAGACTATTTCTGTATTTACAGAAGTTGTACTGGTCCAGGAGGAGGCAATGCAGGGAAGCTGCTGTAAATGAAATCCAGACAAGTCCCAAGGGTCTCATTATACGAGGCAGGAGTGTTGAGTTCAATTAGCTGGTGTGCAACAGCAAGTGCTTGCAGAGGCAGCAGCTGATGGGCTCTCTGCAGGCTCTCAATTCCCACTCTGGAGGAGGAGGAGGGCAGCAACAGCCCAACATCCCCTGAAGGGCTTTTACAGGAAATGGGGGCTGTTCTGTGCAGTGTAGAATGGTCTACAAGGTCTTTTGTTTTATGAAGCATTTGCATTTAGTCAGTTCCCCATCTCCCTTGGCATATAATAGAGAGTAAGCTTTACAAATAATTAGGGTCTGCCTCCAAATTATTTTTCTTCTATTTTAGTAGAGACTACTCTCAGAACTAAGAGAATCAAGTAAGAGATCTCTGGAACTTCTCTGTAAGTTTGTACACTGACTTCCAAAAGTTTCTGGTTACTAGAGCACTATAGTACAAACTAAAGGAAATTTTATTTCCTTTGTAACAGTAACGGCTGTATGAAATGTAGTCATTGTTTGAACTAAAGTTTTTGAAAACTAATTTTAACAACTAGCAAATCTGAACTGTCTTGAAAACTCTGCAAATCTTGGTTTTGTTTCTATAAATTATCCCAGGTCCACTTTTAGACGGAATGAGTATTGATACTTCCTCCTTATTATTTATCATGCCTATTGGAGAAGATGGTGGCTCTTAGAGTGAAAAAAAAATACTGTTGATATAATACTCTAAGAATTTCAAGAGCTAATAAGATTTATGACATGCAAAAGGAGAGAATTGGAATTGTATTAATGATTACTAATTAGGATATTTTTGGTGGGACCCCATTTAAACATTTTTTTGTTAAAGCATATTTTTACTGTCAGATTATCCAAGTAATTTTATTCAAAATTAAAGTAAAAAAGTTATAGAAAGAGAAAGGAACATTCAAAATATTTAGTTTTCTATCTCACTACAGTTTAAACCAGGTGGGAGAGTAGGAATTAAAATCCCCCCCAATCCCTTTCATATGCAAAAAAAATTGGGATACATTCACACTGTCTTTTTTTCCACTTAAAGTAGTTTCACTGCAAAAGTAAACACATCTTCAATTTCTGTAATGTGTTCTATTTCATTAGAATTATAAACAGAAAAAAAAAATTCATAAATGAAGGCTTAAAGATATCAAATTAATCAAAACTAAACATCAAAAAACTTAATAATAAACTTGTTCTACCTGTACAAATTGCTTTTAGCACTTCTTACACTTGCTGAATATATTAAAACTAAAGACTAAGTTTCTGTTTTCCAAGATCTGTCAGTGCCAGGGTCCAGAGCCTATGCCATTCACTCTGGATCACATGAATGGTTTTAGTAGTATTTTTTCAGTGGTAAAACTTTAATAATAAAGGCAAACATAAATCACACATTCGTTGTCTTAAGGTAAATAAAAAACAACATATGGTTGCTAAATTTTCTAAATGGCTATTATTTCTAGTCATTACTACAATACTGGGGAAGGTTGACAGAGAGAGGGAGACCTTCTGTGTACTTTTAGCCAGTTTATATTACAAAAACAAACACTTTGAATGCACTCAATTTTGTAAATCGTTGCCCATGTTTTGCTGGGATCCCAGTAGAAATTAGTATCACAATACAGCTGTAAGATTGAGCTTATTGTGCTAAAGTAATCAAGGGTTGGAACAGTCAGAACTACCCCTTCTAGCACTAGGCAGCAAATGGAAAGGTGGAATATTCAGATATTTCTCTGACTACCTTTTTACCAAGTGACATTGAAAACAACCAAAAACCTACAGTGTGAGGAACACCATGATGTATCTCATCCAACAGAAAAACAGCAATGGGGAAGGAGCTGCAGTGATGGAGACCAGTAGCCAAGACTATTTTAATGCAGAGAAAACCCCCAATTATAAAATAATTACTGTTAAGTAAATGTAAAGTGGTGGATTCTGGTTTAGAATATCAAAAGCTCTGATTTTCTGCATCAATTGAAGGAAAGATCAGTTATAGCTGTTTTTATAGATAATGTTATAAAAATACTCAATACAGGTTGCTTGGCTTGCTTTTGTAATAAATTATTTATACCTTAACAATGTAACAATACTCTGGTATTAGACCCCGAGTGTTAGAGTTTCAGGTATTCTGTAAAGCACTTGGCTCAAACAAACAGCCAGAGAGAAAGTTATGAAATTCTAATAAAAGAAAGATTACAGAGGCTTCATTTTGATCTTTCTTGGGTCTTTTTTTCATTGTTCTCCTGCAACACACATTATTGTCACATTATATGCATTTCTTTTCCACATCCCTATCCCTTCTCAGATTTCATTTCCACAGTGAGGGTGAGTTTTCTGGTTTGTACTTTCCATTTTCCTGATCAATACATTGGCCATTCTTTGTGCCAAGACATCCCTTAGACACTTATCATACTTTTTAAAATAAATTAATTATATTAGTTAGGGCTTCCCTAAAATTATATTTAATTTAATAGCCTCTGGGAAGAAATTTTATCAAAAGCTTTAAAAAAGTTAAAATTATGTCAATCAGTTCCACTTCATCCACATATTTTATGATATTTAAAAAATGCTTTCAGCCTACATAATCATGTGGGATTTTGTCCTACATTTGTTTCCAAAAAATACATGCTAGATGCAAGAATGTCATATTCTGTGATGACTAAAGCAATAGTTTCTGTCAGTATCTCTTTAGCTTGCCAGCTTTCATTTATAAATCAAGTAGTCTCCTTTTTGCTCTGAAACAACATGCTCCAATAATTTAGATGTCAAAACAGAACTTTCTGGTACAGAAATTAAAATAGCAGTGGCTCACTCCTTGCTGCAGGAAACAAACTCATGTCCTTCCTGCAGCAGCACAATTGGAAGTTGGCTTTATGAGCCCATCCTGAACTCAAACTGACATCTGCTGAATATTATCCTGTTTGATACAAGTCCTGCTTCTAGAGATAAATAATTTATTTCATGAAAATTCAGTACTTTTCAGCTGAAGATGACCAAGGTAGGGCTTATTATCAAGGATTCCAATACCATTTACAAAGTTTACTGATACAGAGACCACCACTGGAAATGCTGCTTATCCTGGGTTCAGAATTTAGTTAAATACACAAGAACTGTGTAGCTGGGATTTTAAATTTATATTTTTCTTCCAAGGAAAATAGAAAAGCCAAAAATTTTCAAACATTCCAGTCCTTACAGTGTGAAATTCCATTTTGAAAAGCTACAACCATTGCCAATGAAATTATTTGTGTTGTGAAGGTCCTAGATGACTAAAAATGTCACATTATTTCTTGAATTAAATGCAGATTTTGCATATGAAACACCCACATCCTCTGATGTTTCAGCCTATGGTTTACCCTATGCTTGTTCTTGCAGCTGAGTCATTAGTCCTCGTGCTTGAATAACTGGCTAAATTTGCAGCTGAAATTAACTCAGAACTTTTTTTGTTAGCTTTCAGATGGAAGCACTTTTCCTTCGAAAATTGTGATGATACATAGGCAAAAATTATATTTTTGGTACTAATTGTTATGAAATCATCTAATAATAAAAGACCAGACAACAATATTTTAGTATTTTGCATTGAGAATCTCTTCCACAAAAGCCAACAGGAGAAATGCTAGTGATCTTGAAAGGGAAATATTTGGCTATATTTGGCAGCAGCATCAGTGTTTTTCTTTGAAATAAATTGCAAACTGTCAATATAAGAAAACAGTATTTATAGGAAGAAATGTCTTTTATTTCTGAGTTTTAATAATTTTTTTTGTTGTGGTTTTCTTATTTGCATCACAGTTGTTGCTTGTTGGACCTTTTGGGGAAGCCAGTGTCCCTGTATATTTATTCAGGGTGCCTGTCTGTGATTTGTACATGGTGTGGGAGCTGATGCTAGAAAATTATTTGGTTTTGTTTTA
The DNA here is from genome assembly GCA_013397915.1 of Daphoenositta chrysoptera. Classification (NCBI taxonomy): domain Eukaryota; kingdom Metazoa; phylum Chordata; class Aves; order Passeriformes; genus Daphoenositta; species Daphoenositta chrysoptera. The sequence goes on from VZRO01005011.1 coordinate 194,052, forward strand.
AACAAAAGGAAGAGTGACACAGCAGCTCTACAGATTTTTTAAATCTTGAATCAGGAAAAGTCTCTCTACACAAACGTACTGGCTAATGTCATGTAGTTAGAGGGCTCATTCTGCCTGACAAGTGCTGTTGCCCTCAGTGTTACAAAAAAAAAGGGTAATGAGGAAAGCATTTATTTGAACATACTGGTGGTCAGAGCTGTTTCACTGAACTAGGTGCTCTGGGAATGTGAACATTCCAGTACTCATCTCATGGGGTACAGGAAGAAATAAGGGAATTGTGCTGTAGAAACTGATCCTTAACTGGTTTGTTCCCAAAGAGTTCAATCTGAAGAACAAGGGCACATCCAAGCCTCATAGAAGTCTTCACAGATAAAGGTGGAAGAAAAACTACTGGAAGACAAGCATTATTATTGTGGAAAGAAAAACCAAAGGCATTTGGGGAAGAGCTGGGTAATTCTAGATCTTTCTTGTAAAGTCACTGAGCTGTAGAAAGCAAAGGGACAATTACAGCTGTTACTGACTGAGCTTCCTGCCACTTGTTTGTACCTCTCTGCCCTTTCTCCACATTTCAAAACACTGAATTTTACATTAATGCTTCATTATTGCAGCATCACTGAGCTCTGGTAAATAAGAAAGGATTTTGCAAGCTAAGGCACAGAGGGCTGTAAAAGCTGTGTGAGGATTTGGACAGCTTCGAGTCGTACCTGACTCTGTAATCAGTAATGTCTTTCCCCTTCCTTTGGGGTTCGGCACATTAAAGTAAAAAATCAAACAATTTATTCTAGACCCAGTGGAGGTAGAGAGTAAGATGATTTCTCCCTCAGGGTGAATGTTTTCCTGGGTTCTACAGGAACAGAGTGAAAAATAATTCATGGAGCATCTCCTAACTCAGACCATAATTAAGTTTTCCATTCAAGCTCTACAGAAGTGATCTGTCTGGGTGCTCAACACCACTGTTCTGTTCCTCTGTAACACCATTTGCCTCTTTAAAAGCAATTTCCTTTAAAAAGTAAATGCATAGTGAAAATTACTCCAACAGTGGAATATATATTGTTTAAAATAAGGAAAAGTAAGTGTTTGTGCTTTGAAGGTAGAAAAGATCTCTATATGTGCATATACTAAAGCATTTCTTTGGTTTCAATTAATCTTCAAAAATAATTAATATAGTTGACTTTGCTATAGAAACTGCTGAACAGATGTAATACATGTCAGGGTGCAAGTTTTCAATGATTTGCAATATGAATATGCACACAGAGTTTATATGCAGAGATGCTGGCTGTATTTATAGCTTAAAAAGTTACTGTTATAAGTAAATTATCTGACAAGTCAGATAACCCAGGACGAACACATGCAAATCGTGTCCTTTTAAATGCTATGTGAAATAATGCATATGCTGCATAATTTGGTTCTGATTCCTGATGACAATTTCCAAGATAAATAGAATACTTATGGTAGGTGTCATAGTAGTACAGAGAAATGGCTGAAACGTTTTGAATTGTTTATTACTGACTATGTTAAACTGACTTCAGGTTTAAAAAGTTAGAGATACAAATATGGTGGAAGATAATGCCTACTGGAAACTCAGAGTCCCTCTAAGGAATGGAGAACATGATGCAAAAATCATTTTGTTAATAAAAGAGCAATACACCTGCTTTTCACATAATAGTCACCAGCCTTCCAGATGAATATCCTTACTGGGAAAAAAATTAACCAGTGCTCTTTAATATCTGCACAGGCAGAAAGGCTTTGCATCTTAGTGTTATGAAAAGTACGTATGTTCCAAATCCACTCTGTGGCACCATCAGCTCCCCTATTAAACAAGCAATTGCTTTATCCTCTCAGGTCCATTCATTTTCTGTTACCATGCCACCAAATTATGGATTTCTCCCCTCACCCCCAATCAAATCCAACTCTCCTTCAGTCTGTCTGCTTTCTGCTCTACAAGGGCCTGTAATTGCCTGGTGTCTTTCCCATCATCTCTTGCCACCACGCTGCCCGAGGCGCTCATTATTATCAGCTGAAAACTGATGTAAGTCAGGGTGTTGCTCAAATGATCACAGCATAAAGACAGAAGTTCTCCCTCTGTCTACCTATCAAAAGCTGTTACTCCACATAAATGTACAAAGACAAGCTATTACTTCTACTATTAATTGTTTCTTCAGATCAGAGTTACCATTTCCCTGCTGTTGCTCTGTTCAATATTCCAAGTATGGAAGCTGGTTTAGCAGTTTTACTGGGAAGGGAGGGAAACTGGCAGAATATCTCCACACTTGTCTGCCATGGCACGAAGTTCTTCGGTTTAGCATGAAATAAGAGATAATCACTCTAAGAAGAAAAAATCCCCAAGCCTCTGATTTGTAGTAATTCCATTGTTTATATACTGCCAAATTAATAGAAAAATAGAAAAAATAGAAAATGTCTGGGTGCATCAGTGTGCACGTTTGTATTTTCACGTTTTGTGGTATAAGGCAGTTAAATTAACTGATAGTTTCTGTTATAATTATGTATTTTTGAGGGTCGTTTCAGTACTCATAAATATTACTGGAAGATGTTATTTGAATTTGATGGAATAATTTTTTTTTTTCTTACCATACAAGAGCCTGTGTATGCACCTAATGTGTTCAAAAATCACATATTAGTGGCTTTGAATTGCACCTATTTTGAGTAAATGAGTTTGGGATACAGAAAAGCTACCAGCAGCTGCTGCAGAACTGTCAGCTCCACTCAGGGCTGGAGAATTCACCCTCATGCTCCTTTACAAGTAGCACTCATAGCAATAGATCCTTAGATACAAGTGGAACTTGAGAAACTAATGATAAACGTATGAGGACTCTCCAATTATTTATGAATCCTCTTTGGAACTCCTGTAGTAAAAAACGTAAGTTTTTAAGAGGTTTATTTTGGATAACCCAGAGTATTCCTTAGGATTGTAATAATGGTGTTAATATCTCCAGTTCAGTTACATTCTAAATTTCTATCTGATACCAATTTGTGACCTCTGCTAATTGCATAATATTTTAAAAATCATTGATGAGCTCTAACGTAATTTCACTTGTAGTTTTTCTTCCGTATGTGGTAAAATATAATATAAAAATTATTCTGAGATTTCAGAGTATTTTATGTAAAAGAATGAAAATATTAGAAATAGAGAACAGATTAAAGAGAAATATCTCTCCCCTGTGTCCTCACCACGCCATTTTGTGGTGTTTTGTAAGTTTTGTTGGTTTTGTGTAAGTGTATCATTAAAACCACTTTATAATAGGGAAATGCTCCCTGAACTCCCAGTCTGCAGATTCCAACTTCATTTCAGTGCCTCTGCTTATTGGTTTTCCTATACAAGGCTTCAACTAATTTTTCTCGCCCCTCATCCCTGTGGTTATTATCCTACCCTATATATTTTTCCTCATATCTTTCTTTGTTGCATTCCCATGTTGCTGGTGTTTTTCTTTTGATTTTTTTCCACTTTCTCTAGAAGTAACTGCACAAGTCAATTTAATTATTAAGAGAAGCAAACTAGGGATGGAACAACAATAATTAAGAGATTTTTGTGTGGGTGTCCAAAAATGGTAAAGCAGCACCTATACCTCAAGTGTGTGTCTCACTTTACCTTTTAGTATTACCAAAGGTAAAATACAACTAACTCTTATTTGTTTTCAATCCTTCAGGAGCAAATCCCTGCTTAAATCAGTATGAATAATAGCTGTGTGTTCTTGTTGCATTTGTAGCTGCTGCCACCTGAAAATCATTATAACTTGCTCAATCTTACGAATCTCTGTATTTTACCAAAATTGTCAACTTTTCAACCAAAAATACCAACACTTAAGGGACAGTGGTGCAATCCGGCTTCTAAACTAGGTATCTCTTTTAAAAGCATGGGAAAACCATGATACAAGAAGCCATGTTCTCTTTTCTGTGGCTAAACCTCTTTTTTCTATTTAAGAAAAAATTGTTCCTCACTGCAGGTGATAATATATAGGTAATTTGTCTTCTTCCTAAGCAATGATAGTGTTTTGCTTCCACGGATCTGGCTGATGGATTACAAGGCCAGAAGTGACAGCTCTGGCTATGTAGAGCAATACTGCAGAGTTCCCTGAATTAATTCCTATTTTAATTTTATTAATATTTTTCTTTTCAGGAATAATCTAAAATTTTCAAATAATGGGGAATACATTGGAAATTGTGATAAACTAAGCAGTAAAGACAGTGATGTCGGAATAAATTTTGCTGTTTGCATCCATTCTGAATTTGTCTCACATGCAAGAGCTTTTTCATCCCTGCAACTCACAATTTTGCCTTCTGGATATATAACTTCTAAAATCTCTCTTTCCCATGTAAAGGTACAGGAAACAGATCATTCTCATAGCCTGTCTGGAAGTCCATCCAGTTTATCAGCTGTGGATATTGGCACTGCATTGACCATCCAGGAACTTTCACCCCTGTGCCAAACACCACAGTGTTATGTTATGTTTAATGTGAACAGCACTTATTTTCTTTTCATTGACATCCATCATGTCCTAAAATAGAGGACATTTTCATCTACTGTTGTTAATGTTATTTAACTACACGTTTGCTTGGGGTTTTTTCATGCTTTCTCCATTTCTAACTTTATTTCAAGCTGCACAAACAAGAATTCCCTGCAAGTCTGCTGCACTCAGATTTCCTTCTAGCTTTCCTGTACTCGAGTTTGAAAGGCTAGTGTGATCTCCCCCTATTTTGGGAACGTTTTAGATAAACCCCCTGCAAAAACCAGCAGTTTCATTGGAGGTGAATCAGTCTGTAGGGGACAGTTTGAGGGTGAATGACACCCTCACCCACAATTCTAGCTAACTGCAGCAGTTTCCTTGATGCTTGTCCCCTGACAGGTGTGAGGAAAAATTTCTGCACCTTTTTCTTTAACTCAATACATGGTATTACCAAACCTACATTTGTCATCATGGACCAGATTTGCAATTTTCAATAACTCAGACAATTTTTCTGTGAAGCTCCTTCTGTTGGCTGGGATTTATTGGGTGCTTATTTAGAAACACAAATAATTTTCTCTCTGAGAGCAGCAACAACCACCTGCATTCCCTAGGGCAATTTTTTACAATGCAGAAGATCAAGAAAATATTTTTCATAATTTTTATATAATACTGTGCCAGTGACAAATTCTGCAATTCAACAATGCTCCTGTGAAAATGAGATACACTTTCCAGAAAATTCATCATTAAGCCAGTCATCATTTACTTAAAAAAATAATAAAACCAAGCATAGCCCCAAAACGTGCTTTAGGAAGGTTTGTGGAACCTTTCAGAGATTTAGATTGGCTTCTAAAGAAACGTGATGCTCTTGTCCACTGAGGTCCTCCCTAATCTTTTCCTGCCCCAACAAAACAGAGACAGCATAGAACAAAAACACCATTAGTGCCTCATGGAGGGAAATACCATAGAGTAAAATCAGACCTCAAACCCCTTTGGCCAGACAGGGAAGAAACACTTTGCTTCTTCCTGCATGCCTGGTAAAGATTGTATCAATGAAGCCAACAATACAGTTAATGTTTAATAAAATTACACTTCTTTAAAACATAGGCCTTGGCTATAATAAAACTGAGACACCCATAAAGATACCCCTAGATGAGTTGCAAAGAGCTATGTATTGAAGCAAGTAGGGGTTTGTTTTCAGTAAGGAAAGCAACCTATGGATTTAGACAGGTTCTGCTAAAAATACAAGTTTTACTGCTATTTGTTCTGTGTGACTAGGGTTGTTTGAGTACCATTTATCTTTTATTCAAGCTTCCAATAATTATCAAAGAATTTAATTTTAAAATATTTATCAATTCGGTGAAGTACAGAACTCACAAGGTTACTTCATTTCTTTCAAAAATAATTTCTCCATGGAAGCTACCTTGCCTTCCTGTGGCTCAGGGTATTACAATTCTCATTTTGTGACGGGAAAACCGAATCTATGTGCAAGCTTCAAATAATTGGTTTTTTGGGGGTGACAATATAAGCTTTCTCTACAAAGCCCAGACTTTTCAGAATGCTGAAGCACAGCTGGTGTTCTTTGAATAGGAAAGTTGATGTTTCAAATTCCTGGAACCTTCAGAACATTTTGAGATTGATCATGGGTTTTTTCATGGTGAACTGGATTATTCAGAGGAATGCTACTAATGAGAAAGCAAGTCTGTCATCTCTCCAAGTGTAATGTGACCTACACAATAATGATCAGACACAACCTGGTTACAATTTACTGGGTTTTATGCATACGCCTACCCACAAAGATGATATATGTGTATGTTAGGAGCACTCTTTTCCTATCAACAAGGACATTCCAAAACTGCTCTTTGTGTATCAATAATAAATTGCCCAACAGTAGCCCAACAGCTTTATTTAAGACCTGTTCTTCCAGAAGCCTTCATTTTGATGCAAGTTAAAATGTAATCCCTCTAACAGATAAACACAAACAAGTTTCCACTTTACAAATTTTTTAAAATTGGTTTGAGTTATGACAAACAGTAAATGGCAGAAGAATTTCTCAAGATTAGATAAATGTCTGCCCAGACAGATGGTGACTGCTGCAGAATGAATTTCTGAGTGGTCCTCAGGCTCAGACCCTCAAACTCCATTTCAAGAACCAGTCAGAAAACTCCATGTATTGATATTTATAGTAGGCTCATCTATCTGAATAAGTGATGATCTAAATAAATAAAGCTTGATAAATACAATAAGGAAAATCAAAAACCCACTGTCAAGCATGTCACTGTAGCAGGACTTGCCCCCTGCCACAGTCACCTGGCCATAAAAAGAAAACTGTCAGACAGAGCCTGGAAAAAACTTGGGAGAATCAGCATCAGAATTCAGGCAAAAGATAGAATAAATGAAAAAGAAGGTTAAAATAATAAGAAATTAATTATTTGCCATTTTAAAGGAGCTTTTCTTTCCTGATTTAATTAATTTATCACTAATACATTACATTTCCTGATACTGAGAGAGAGGAAAGCTTTCTTTTCTATGAGTAGGGGATTTTCAAAATTACTTATTCTTTCCTAGGAGTTTTGCTCAACTACTTGAAGAAATTGTACATGTCACAAAAATTTGTTTCAGACAATTCAGAAGTTGCTGAAAGTTTTTCACTTGCAGATTTAAAAAGTTAATTATGCTAATCACCAAAAAGAAGTGACAGTAAAGTAATCCCATTTCTGGTGTCTCTGCTGACATTTTTTTTCAACCATCCAATGACTGAAGAAGTAATGTGCATTACTAGTTTTACCTTCTGCTTTGAAACTTCATTCTCTGAGAACAAGTCAATTTTAAAAATAGGCAAAATGTTTTACAAAGTTAAAGTCAAAATTTAAATGATTCATACCTAAAGCAATGGACAGCACACATTAAAATAGAAGGGTTCCTATCAGGAAAGCTTGTACTGTACCAACAGCACATGTTGGTGTTCAGCCAAGTAGTAAGCAGCGTCTGATTGCCAGCTTTTTCTTTCTCTGCTTTTTTTTCTAGTTTGATGCAGACAGAGATGAAGAAGAAGTGTTCTCTGACATAAGTTCAGCGGTTGACAATAAACTATTTGCAAACAAAGAGACTGCAGCAGGTGAGTTAATGTAAGATTCCAAGAACCATGTTTATTATACTGCACTTGACATTGGTGGGATGCCTTTTTCGTATTCTCTAAGACTGGATGTAGGTACTGCAGCAGAGTCTGGACCAACCTCAAACATTTGCACTATCAAGGACAAAAAAATCTCTTTATATTTGGAAACTTCATATAGCCCATCCAACAACTCGTTTATCTACAAGTTAATCTTAAAATACTATGGAAGTCCACTAAGCTATAGTATTAATACAAAAATCATATAAGTTTTCAATTACAGTTGTCAGCTGTTTCAGTTGCAGTGATACTTTGGTGTTCACCAGAAAACCAGTCCTGTGAGATTAATCATCATACTTCCTCCCTAATTATTGGTACTAATTCTGAAACGGTGTGTGAATATTTTATTTATTTTTCTATTTATTATTTTTGCTTACTGAGGCTTGAATGCTTCAAAGAAAAGCATTTGAGAGACAAAGTACTGCAAAAGAATTGAAGCTAAAAATCAAAGCACTGAAAATCCAGAACATCTGTCAGAAATATTTTGTTTGAGGGCAACAGAAACATGTTCCTTGGTACCTTCACAACTTCTTCCTTTTATAATGGTTTCCAAATAAACTATGAGAGTTTATTCAGGTATTATCATAGGTAGATGATGTCATAAATGTCTTCTGAACCAGCACACAAAAAGAAATTTTTGATAATGTTCTAAATGAGATAAAGATGAAGTGCCAAGGTGGGGAGGGGGAGGGCATTGAATGCAAGGGGGGTTGAGGTTGGGGAGGAGGTTGAGAATTACAAAAAGTGCATCACCTAAAAGCCCCACAGGTTCCTAGTGGTCACCCTTGAGATAAGATGCACACAATAATAATGGCTCTCTTTTTCTGTTAAGTGGCACACTTATTTCTTTTGTGCTTAGCCTTTTTCATAGAGGCAGGAGGTCGATCCCAAACCTAAAATGGCATTCCCACTGTACAACACTGTGTTGATAACTGCCTCTGGATTCCCTAATTGATTTAAGTGCTGGACAGGAAGAAGAGGAAAGAAGTGTCATAAAGGTGCAGGCTCTGACAAACAGCTTGATGAGAGCTAAACAATTTTCACAAATTGGTTGTGATTCTGGATGAGTTTCTCAAAAATCTGATGTATTTAATAAATCCCTTACCAAAATAATTGGATAGCTATGAGCAGATGCCCTGCCACAATCACCTAATTAGTGCCTAATCTGAGCACTGAGAATAGTAAGGAGATTTGAAGTAAGATTTCTATGACATCAGGTGTTTAATTTCTAGAGGTTGCTATTCCAGCATGTCTTGATCTCACTTTTTGTCTTCTAACCTTATCAGTGATATTGCAATATACTGTAGTTCCTTGTAACTAACATAAACACAGTATTTCTAATATTTTCATGCCTCCACATCAATCTGATTCATGTTATACCTGTAAAATCCAGTTGTAATCAACTTTGTAACAATATGTGCTGAAGGAAAACAACTGAAATGTTTATAGATGAAAATACAATTTTCTCATTGTTGCCTTCTACACCATATTAAGACCGTTGCCAAGAGCAACAACCTGTCATGAAACTCAACAGTGTAAGGTTGCAATACAATTTGTATTGGAAGCATCTTACTGAGAGGAAAATTAAAGAGTAATCATTCTAATGCTAATCAGTGCTTCAACAAATTATTTCTCTAATATTCCACTTGAAATTTATCTTTGAAGCATTTGTCTTACCCAAGTGTTTATATGCAACATGTATTAATTGAGTTATTAGACGGTGCTTCAGAGCAAGTTCCATAACATAAAAAGACATTTTTATCTTATTGAGCTTAAACATGTTATTAAGAGAAGCAGTATGTTTCACAAGATAGGCTTAGATTACTTTTATGACAGTCAGTGTTGAACTGTGTGAATACTATCGTTGTTAAATATGAGTATGAGCATATTTCAGCCAGTGAACCATATTGAATAGAATTGCTAGCAGGATTCAAAATAAATAATGCATTTAAGCAAGGGTTGGAAATTCATTAGCTGATTTGCCAAAACACAAATTGTTCAAGGAGCAGACTTAATTAATTTGCATGACGGGTGATAGCTACCTTGTGATGGGAAGTGAAGTCAACTGCAGATAAATTTAGACAGATCAGTACAGTTTATTTTTAATGTATAAATGAATTTAGTGAACCATGAAAAAGCAATGCTTGACATTTGCATTCCTGACAACTTAAGGATGAACACATTTTCAGAGAAAGTGTCATGAACCCTGGCTTAAAACACTGAAATGTTTTATAGGACCAGAGACATTTACAGCCATGATCTCCTGGGCTTTGGGGTGCATTTCTGTGGCAGGAATTACACACCTGCCCATAACAGTCACACTCTCTCAGATTTCCATGACCAATCTTGTGCAATTCAGCTTAGGAGCAAGAAAAAATATGTAAAATACAGCATAAAATGTAAAATACAGCCTCATGGTGAAGGAAGTGACTGAGCACAGCCATGCACCCTTGTGGTGCAGGGGTGTCACTGTCCCTGACTGTCAGAGCTGGCAGGGGTAGCACCTGTCAGCACATCCTTGTACAGCTGCAGCCACCTTTAATTCACCTCGTCCCTCGGTGCTGTGTCATTGGATCCTCTTGGATTCCTCACAAGACAGATCTTTATGAAAGATGCCTTCAGTGTCAAGATACAAAACATGGCAAAAAAAGGGAATGCATTCTAGCTCTCTGCTTTTTCTCTTTTCAGCCTGTTCCTCCCTGGAGACCTGATTATTCAGTTAACAGGGATTTAATAAAAACTTTCAGCTGCTTTACTTTGTAATTGTGCAGTACTGCATCTAATAAAATCCTCTCTTTTTTCTCTAAGGAAAACACTGGGCACATGAAAATGACCAGGTCCCCTTTGCCTTAACTTTATTCATGCAGTTGAGGAAGCATATTTTAAGCCCTAAAGCTACCTTTTCAGATCAGGTGCTTGCAAGTTATTTCTCCATGGCAGTAGAACTTTCATGGGCTTTCTTAATTGATACTTTTAAACTTAATTCTAAATTGATATTTTTTAACCTTTTGGAATTGATAAAGTTACTCAGATGACTTCCTATAGGTTCATACAAGCACAGGAAGGCTCCAAGTTAACCAAGAGTTTATTTGAGCCAAGAGATTATTTGGTGGAATAGGACACCCCTTTGAAAGAACTAAGACTAATCAGACTGTAAGCCTTTCACCTTAATAGTAGACAAGTATTAATTGTTTTTATGGCTTGGTCTCATGGTACTATCTTAGCAAAACAAAAATAATGCAACTTGCTCAGAAAAGGCAATGAAACTTATTTACGATCAACTGTTCTGTTGTCAGACATGAGATGTGCAGCCTGCAGTCTCACTGAAAATAGCAGGGCATGTTTGCTTCCAAACACTTTAACCAGTCCTCCTCTTTCCCTTAAGCCAACATTTTGCATTTCACCTCTGATAAATAAACATTGCCACAGGTTTATGTAAAATGTTGCTGATTTAAACTTGGGTTTAGAAAACCTGAGCTGAGTTTGGAATTATCTGTTTTCTAAGGCTCTCCTTTTGGCTTTAGCCTTGTCTGGAGGTCTGTGTACAGCAATTCCTGACTGCAGGACCTTGCCAAGGGCTCCCTGGCGTGCCTCTGCTGCCGCGCGTACAAGCGATAGTAAATGAGCTCGATGTTCTCCCCTGGAAGACCTGTTTTAGGAAGATTTAGTCCAACCTTAGCAAAACATGCTCCCTCCAACAAGAAACTGAGCTGGAGCATAGGAAACTACTCATGCTGCACCAGGGATATCGGAAGTACTCTTATATGTCCCTTAATTACTTTATCTTGCCCTGGGAGTAGCCATTTGCTTCAATTCATTTCTGATGGGTTTGTCTTTAGGCAATTTGAGAAGGGTAGAGAAGTCTGAGCGCTGTTCAGTGATAGATGGTTATGGGGTTTGTTAGTTTTCATTAAACCATGAAAGAAAAGACTGATTTTCAATTTTTCTTGAATATACCCTAGGAAGAAGCTATGTTTTTCCAAGGACACTGGTGTTCTAGTTCAAGGAAAAAAGGCTTTAAGATGCTTGACCATATTAAAATTGTATAACCATTATGGCTTTTATCACTTAAGATACATTATGCATGAGTATTCATTTTCAGCCTGACCTTTACATACAAGTTTGCAGCACCATATTTCATACTAATGTTTCTAGCTAAGAATACGTACTGCTCTTGGTAGTTAAGTGACAGTTAATCAAGTGCCTTTAATAAAGTGCCAACAAGTGCCTTTAGAAGTGATTGATGTGTCAGAGTAGGCCAGTGCCAGTGACAACTGAGGCTTAGTTAAATTATATTATCAACAATGACACGGTGTTAAGAGTGAGATGTCAGCTGTGTAAAATAAATCAAAAATTAAGATTCTCTCAGCAGCTGGAAATCTATTTCCTTGCATGTCGCTTTTAGAGACAGGTATTTTCAAAAGACCATAAAGTGTACATGCCAGACAACATGCTGCATTTGTACATGTGACACTGTGGCACCAGTATAATTTCTTCCTGTAATTTTTTTATAGCAATCTGATAAACTATACATGAGCATTAGGGTGCGGGCAGGGGACCGAGGGAACCAAAACAAAAGCAACATCAGATGGTTGATGCAGGTCTTTCCCTGGTGTCTCTTATGTAGTCCAGAAAGTTAAACTGAAGATTAATTTGGCAGTAATTGTGATAAGGATTGCAAACTAAGACACCCTGAAATCATCATGCTGTTCCAAGCAGTTACAGTTTGGTCATCATGACATCCAGTTCCTCTCCTCTGTTCTTTCTGTCAGGGATTATTTACTTCACCACCTACATAGATTATTACTATGTAAACTTTAAAAGCAAACAAACCCAGATAGTATATAAATGCATCTGGCATAAACTGAACTGCAAAATCTGTTATTGATAGTGCTTGTTAGAACAAGCCACCCATACAAACAACTCTAATGGTGAGACAAGCAATAGGCTTAAAACTGTGTGCTCTCAGTGCCAGTGCATGCAGGAACACCATAGCAGACAGAGACAGCTGTAACCCAGGAAGGAGAGGATTTCTTTCTTCATTAGTGATCTTGTTTGACTGGGGACATGAGGGCACAAAACAAAACACAGCTTATAATTCTGGTGTTACCTGTTGCTCCCTACATGAAATGAGTAGTTGGACTCATCTGTGGCTGCCAGCTGGTTACAACTTTTAGTTTTCTGTGTATCATTACAATATTTTTATTATTCTCGTTTTAATAATGCTATGAAAACAACTTCTATAGTCTCATGTCTATTGACATTTTAATGTGTTTAAAATATGTGCAGGATTTGGTTTAGGGCTGCACCATCTGGAGGACCCAGGAGACCATTTCCTCCTTTATTGCCCAGGACTGAGATAATCTGACTGGGGAGACAGTGCCAGAATATGATGGTCATGTTATACCCTTCCTATGTTTATATAGAAACATTATTGGTGGTTTATCCTCCCTTTGTGATTTAGCAATGACTCCCCCCCTACATGACTTCTTGAAATATCAAGCTCAGTTTCTGTTGTCCTGCTCCTTCAGCAGTTCAGCTGAAGCTAAACTGTAAAGCTCAGCCAGGTCAAGGCTTCTCAACAATTGAATTTTGTCATCCCAAGTGCAAGGGATTGCATTCTTCCTGGTCCTGCCACAGGAAGATGACAAGGAGAAGGGGCAGAGCCACACAGTGTCCTTGGGAAGGGGTAGAATAGGATAGAAATGGAGACTATTGCTGCTGGAAGCATGCTGCTTTGGTCCCCTATCAACACCACTCAAGGATCCTTATCTGCTAATCAGAAATTAGTATTTCCTTTCTCTTTCCTAAACCGGTTTGTATTCTCCCTTGAGTGTGGCAATTTTACAATTGCAAGTCATGGCACGCAGAACACCCTGCCCAATAAATATGCAATCTGAGTAAAACAATTCACCATTCAGCATAGCCTTTCCTTATTAAGATTTGTGGTAGCTTTAATGGATGCTTTGAAGGCTTTGCTAATGAAATACCATTCACCTGAGTACTCTAGCAAACCTAAATGTTTCCTTGGATCACAGTTTTTGACAGATACAGACAACTGGAAATATTATAATGTTCCACCACATAAAGTGAAAATTTTCAATCCATTTCTGAATTCTAATTTTCTTTCCTATTTTAGGGCCGAATGAACTTGACTGCAGTCTGATTATGGATTCTGCAGATAATGCTTATACAGAATTTGACTTTGAAGACCAGGTAATTTTCTGTATATATGGCTTTTCTCTAGACAGTTTTCTAGTTTATGTACATACTGTGCTATAAAATTTGTTTGAACAAGGTGATGGAACTTAAGGGATAGATAAGGCAAAGGGGTTCTTAAGTGCAACATAAGTAAATTCATGATACACAGCGGTTGCTTTCTAGTAAGGAAAAAAGAATGAATATTATTGTAGTATTAAGAGCCTGTATCTTCCATTACTGTGCTTTGCTGAGTTTCGTCCATAAATTTAAAAATGCTGGCAAATGTGACAAACAGAATTGCTAAAATGCACTGTAAGTCTGCTGTATATTTAAGAAGTAAAACACTTTTCAAAAGAACAGTATGAAATTATAAAAAGTGTGAAATATAACTACAACCAAATCAAACATTCTCCCTATGAAAAAACATTATTGAGAATAAAAAAGAAGTCCTTACAGTATGTTGAAACCAGCCTTTCTACTGATCCTGTTCAATCCACATATAAAAACTAAATTTTGAAAAGAGTTTTCCTTGTGTAGAGGAAGAATGTCAGAGAGAAGGGAAAAAAAAGGCTGCATATATCTTTCCCCTATAATTTTCACATCCACACTGGTAAGGTCACATCTGGAATAGTGTTCAGTCCAGGATTTAGTAATACATCATATGGAGGTACTTTTTAAAGTCCAGCAAAGGACCACTAGGATAATTAAGGGACTGGACCATGTCTCTTACAAGGAAAGGCTGAGAGACCTGAGTGTTCACCCTAGAAAAGAGAAGGCTCCGGGGCATCTCACCAAAGTGTACAGATCTGAAGGGAGGGTGCAGAGGAAATGGATCCAGGCATTTTTTAGAGGTGCCCAGTGACTGGACAAGAGGCAGTGGGCACAGACTGAAACACTGGAGGTTCCTGTGCCTTGGATGCTGCACTAGGGATAGGTGCTGTTACTTGTTACTGTGCATAAGCATTAAAAGAATGACTCGGGATTTAAAAAACGAAAATTTAAAGCCATCTGCCTATCACACCACCATACTTAAGGGTGGTGTTTTTGTATGTTTTGCTTCCTGTCTTCCACTTTTGCATGACTCTGCTTGTATTTTCTACATGAATACCACAAACATTTCTCTAGATTTGTGAGCAGCTTGGCAAAGGATGTTAATTTGTGTCTCTGTTGTCATTCAGCTAAATGCAGTTGCAAATGTTCTCACCTCTTTTCTCATTACTTGCAAAAGATATCTTTTCTTGTGACATTTTAAAGCTAGTGACAAAATGAGGGCCAACAAAACTGAATTTTCATTATCATTGGATCATTCCTTGGTTTTCTTTCACTAGAATTCAATGCAACACTTTATCCTCACCTGCAACACGTTTCATGTTCTAGCCCTATTCATTTCTTTTAATTTATAGATCCCTTTACTATTCTTTTTGGCTCAGTTATTTCAGTTTGGCTGTTTTTCAGGGAGGCAGCTTGCCTCTGTCTCTACATCCCCTTTTAAATCCCATTCTTTCATAAACCCTTTTTAAAACATTCTCTGCCTAGGAAACCCTTGAATTTCCCATTATCTTTGTCTTTTCTGTACTTTGTTATTGAAGGGTTTAGGCCTATAAACAAGAATCTACATTATATTATATTGGGCTATTTTGATGTTAAATTTTGCATTTTAATGACATGTAAAATAGGTTCTTTTGGAAGAGTATGTACACTAAAGAAGTTATACTCTTGGTTCATAATGTTTACATAATAAGCACAAGTTTTATAGTTACAAAATAAAATCAACAGAAACATGAAAATTACACTGATATTGTAATAATTTCAAACTATATCATTCATTGATGATATTTTACACAGTCCATAAAAGCACTGACTGCAGTTTTGAATGTGTGTGGTTCTCACATGAGATTAAACAGGAAGACTATGATGGGGCCTTATTGTCTTTGTCAATGGCAAATATTCCTTCTGCCAGATATGGCACTTAGCTTTTCTCATTATTTTGCTAAACCAACACATTGCCATTCTGGCAAGAGTGCAATACTGTTATCAAACAAAGAAGGAGAAATGAACCTAAAACAGTGCTAAAATCCTGTCAGTCAAGGACAGCTATATAAATATGAAGTGGGTGACACAGTCTCACTTCAACTGCAAGTTGGTATCTTGACTTTTTTTTGCAATATGTAAAAAAATATAAATATTTATGTTACTGATAAATAAATTCATACACAGTTTATATGAGATTTCTTGTACAAATATAAAGAAAATATAAAGGAGAAAGCAATTGCAACCGATTTGAAATTATGAAAGCAAGTATTTTATAGAGAAGCAAAAAAGGGAGTGGAGATTACCATGAAGTCATAATACCACCTAGCTGCCTGGTCTGAAGAACAAAATGACAAATTACTCTCGGGAAGGAAAGATCAATAACTAAATTCAGGAGAGAGGAACTGCTCACATTCAAAACTTGAGCTCATTTTGACTGTGGCAGTGATTTAATACTCCAGTGATTTACCACATGCTGTTTACGAATTGTGTGAAGCATCAACAACCTTTACTCAGAGAATCTCAAGTGGAAAAAGAATGCGTGTCTGGATACAAATGTGTCATGCAGTGATGCTATTGCATAGGAAATCTGTCCTGAGAACGTGGGGAAGAAGAAGGCTGGTTTCCAGGCAACCTTACACAGCTGAGCTGCTAAAAATGGCTGAATTTTAGGGGAACATCTTGGTAGTCACTGAACAAGAGGAGTTGGGGGTCACACAAAAGACAAAGCCACCGCTGGCAATGGGTGACTTGGTGCAGCTGAAATGGGCTTACACAGATACTTTTGCACTTTCTCGTTCTTGGAATGAACCAGGAAAATCTCCGGTGTAAACTAAGCCAAAAAAGTATGTGAGTTCTTCAGATGTATGTTACTTCTTCCAGAATAATGTCTCTTACTGGTAGGCAGGAGCAAGGAGAACGAGTGGTGTGGTTCCAGCTACTGATGTAGTCACTCGCTCATGTAGGAGTGCCCCAAAATACAGCCAAGTGCTTCCAGAAACACCTGACACCTCTTGCTGAAACAGTGCAAAGCAACACTAGTGCAAATTATAGTCTGGCTTTTCTGGAAGAGTATGAGAGAAATTGAATTAAAAACAACTCAGAAAAAGCTTGAGCTTTGAATTGTACATTTTATAAATGATTGTTCAATTAAATTCATGTAACTAAATTAAAAGCA
Organism: Daphoenositta chrysoptera; assembly: GCA_013397915.1. NCBI lineage: Eukaryota > Metazoa > Chordata > Aves > Passeriformes > Daphoenositta > Daphoenositta chrysoptera. The sequence goes on from VZRO01005011.1 coordinate 211,096, forward strand.
AGCTGATTGTTTTCTACTGGCTATGTATGAATACTTCAAGAACTAAAACACTTGTAATCACCAAGTCCCAACAGCATTGAAAGGCAGGGGAGAAAAACCCTATTTTTAAAAAAAAAAAAGAAAAAAAGACAATCTTTTCTCCAAATCACTAATAACTATTTTTTGGTTTTATCTCAGATCTGTGAGATCCTGTATTACAGAAGGAATAATATAGGTTTTTAGAATTACTTAGAAATACATTCTTCTGAAAAATAGAAATAAATAAATAAATAAATAAATAAAGCAGATACTGCTTCTCATTGAGAATATCTTGTGGAAGAACCAGCCAAGGTTTCATGTCTTAGCAATTTCTATAGCCTTTTCTGGAATAATGATTACAGTACTCAGGACTTGATCGGAAAACATAAAAGCAAAGTAACGTGATTAGTTTCACGTATTTTCACCCGTATTAAGACTTCAGAAATATATTTTGGGCCAGTCATTTTTGAGTGCTGCAGCTTTAAAGAGTATTCTCAATTTGCAGAACTCGCTGGCATGCCTAGTGGATGGTTTAATAAGGATTATTCTTTGCTGCTGGAATGCTCTCAAGTGTGAGAAAGGTTTTAATGCTCACTGTGTTCATTTATACTTGCCATTCAGTTTCTCAACTTTGCCAGAGAGACTGTCAATATAATGCCACTTGTTTCTAGAGATCAGAAAGTTTTTATTTTTAACAATTGGGTTTTTAATTAGAAGCCTACCATTTGTCTTATTTCTAAGTGCATTCAGGCCAAAAGGGAGTACTGAAGAATTGGCATCAGTGAATCCTAACAAAGAGTTCCAGAAGAAAAGAGCATCCAATTATTTTCTCATGAAAACAAGCCTTTCAAGACAAGCTTAGCTAGCCTGGAGAATATTTAGAGTAATTAAAGAAAAACTTAAAACACACTGTCAGGCTGTAGAATGAATACACTCCTGTACAAGTGCTTACAGAACTTCAGAACTTGGGAAACGTGAAAATCAAGTCAACTTCAAGTAAAAAACCACAAAAACACATTTAGCCTCTTCAAATATTTGGAACAGGAGGTCATAGAGTTCATAGAATGGTTTGGGTTGGAAGGGACCTTAAAGATCTTCCAGTTCCAACTTCCCTGCCACGGGCAGAAACACCTTCCACTAGACCAGGTTGCTCAGAGACTGATTCAACCTGGCCTCGAACGCTTCCTGAGATGAGGCATCCACAATTTCTCTGGACAGCCTGTTCCAGGGCCTCACCACCCTCACATCTACAAAACATGGAAATGCATTTTTGTGCCTTCAAGGGAGTTACCAGTTCATAATTGAGATATTTCCATGTCCTTGCAGTGTAACACTGCATTTACGGATGCAATCAGATAAATGCAATAGTACGTGCAAAGAAGAGATTACCTTTTTTTTTTTTTTTTTGCCCCTCAAATGTATCAAAGACCTGGGAAAGGTAGATGTAAAAAGAAAATATAGTAAAACAAGAAGTTTTGTGTTCAGCAATGACAACCAATCAACTGAAATTAAAAAAATTGAATAACCCAATCTTTGCTGCAAGTTCAGAATGTTTTATAATTAGAAATGTGACAGCTCACTTGAAAAATTCAAAGGCAAAACCAAAATCAAGTGGAGGAAAAAAGCCCTAAAAGAGACTTACTCTCATTCTAACAACAGGAAACAAGCTCTTGAATAAAAGTTTTTGCTATGTAGTAACAATTTGTTTTACAGCTTGGTGTAGTTTCCTGTCCAAAGCACATAGTAGTTCAGGCTTTAGGAGGGCAGGAGGAAAGCTTTCAGTGAACTGATGCAAAACAGACTCCATTGCTAGCAAGACTTCAACAATATTTGTGGCCTGACTGATTAACATAGCTTGAAACCTAAATATTCAAAAGATATAATGAAAAGTTCTTAGAGACTTTTCAATGCAGGGGCAGAACACAAATACTAATAGAACTGACGGGCAACAGCAAATTGAAATCCTCATTTAACTAAAGCTCTGTGAGTTAAGCCGAAGACCATTTTCCTCCATTTACTGTGTTTCCTGTCAGTTGTCACTGTGTTTTGATTCCCTTTTCTCTACTCTGAAGATTCAGTCCAAGTAATTTATTTAATCCTTCAGACACAGTGCTCTGGGGTTAGCATTACAATACTACAGAGAGCAAACTGCACACCTCCACTAGCAGGAGAAATTTTCATTCAGACTTCTAAAGGTACCTTTCAAAATTAGATAAACATTAATTAAATTCTTCAAGGAGTCAGATTAGAATGTCATATATTAATCATGTGCTTTCTTTTTACTTGAGAACATAAGGGACTTCTGGTGTAACAGCAGTTTTATTCGTATGTGCTGTGCAGCATTAAACATTACAGGTCTTAGTAAAATGACCAAGAGTATCCAGAAGCCATTTGGGCTTTTAATGCTGAACATTTCTGCAGTGTCCATTACCCTTTTGCTGATAGACAGTGGTGTCAGTTTGAATTAAAGGTTCTGGTTTTACAGGGAAACTGATTAAAACAGGAATATCGGATAGAAAAGGAGAGGAAACTCAGAGAATGGTTGTGAAACACTGTTCTCTCAACACTTGTTTTTGTTAAAGGTGGAGTCCAATCTAGTTTAAGGATATCTGCAAAAAGGCATAATGAATAAGCATCCAAAGACATGAAAGAGCTGGAAAGGCAGGCCTAACTACAGAGAAAAGATGTTTAATAGAAATGTACTGAAGTCAGTGAACAATCTGTTCAGTTCAAGTTGCCATGGAAACTATCCTATTAAATGCTTTAAAAAAAAACAGTTCTAGAAACAAAGTACTACAGTTTGCCTTACAAAATGTTTCCTGAATAAGCTCAAACCATGTGTATTTTGGTGCTTCTAAATAATTTTGTAAGCGCAAAGAATTTTTTTTTCTTTTTCAAAATCACCATTGTACACTGTAATAAAGGCATGTGTGAGCAAGTCTCCTGCTCTATTTTCCCCCATGCAAACCATGGCAAAATGGGCAAAAAATAGCACCAGAGTCAATCTGCATTTTTTTTCTCTGTGAAATACCAGAAAGAGTTGTTTGCTTCTCCTTTCACAGATGTTATTTGAACTTACTTTCTGGTGGTACATATATTAGGGGAGACCGAACTGCCAAGGTTGGTTGGAGTCTTTGCATTCCAATTCTTTCCCAATTTTGAACCAAAAGTTGCTGCCTGCAGCTCTGGTGGGCAGTACAGGACATAAGGATTCAGTTACAATGGTAGTGAGCTCAAGTGAGTTACTGGAGATTTAAACAACAGTGACAGCATTATTCTTCAAGAGGTGCTGCATTTATGCCTCACTGAATAATTTTGCAGTAAATTATGAAGTCCTTCTCTGTGGCTTGTGGAAGTGTCTGCAGTAAAAGCATTACAATTTACAGCATCTCACCATCATTTCTGTAGGCAGTAACAGTAGGATATTGTACCTTTCCTCACACCAGCTTGCTCCTCCACTGGCAAACTGAGGCCTTATGCCTTCATGAACAAAATACAACTTCACCACTAAATTTATGAGTTCTACCTTTACAGTCCAGAGAACTTGCATAATTCTTGGGGAATATCAGGCATCCCACACAGTTGATGCAAATAGGATCCACAGCAGAACTTTTCATATTCTAACAAAAGTTGATAAAGAAATGTAAAGGTGTATTTTAAACCCTTTCTGCCTCCTGGATTTAGAGGCCTTACTCAGGGCTGTGGATTGGTTCTGTTCACATAGCCCAGCACCCCTAAAGACAGCTACCAAAATCCTTTCTTGAAAATGTTTGTAGTAACAATTCTTATATTTTAAAGCACTGCAGAAGGAAGTGCCTTTTTATTTCTTCTATATTTCTTAATCACTGTCAAAGTACATCCTATATATTTTTACATACACATATAAAACTGCAGTGATTGCAAAGATGCTCTTTTACTCTATGGGATACAAAACTGCTCTTAAAATCACTTATTTGTATTGTATTGAAGCAGAAGAGTGGCTTCTCTGGCTACACTGGAAAACAGAAAAAAATCCCCCATGTATTTTCAGAAAGCCATATGTTTCCTGTTTGGTTTTTTTAATCCTTATGTATCCCGGGATTGTGCAGTCAACGTTAGTCATTTTGGGCTTAAATACCAGTCATAAAGAGTGAAAAGTGGCCTAGTTTTAGAACTCCTTCACAGCAGTGCATCTCAAATCAGTGAAGTGTTTCTTCAGGTAGTTCTATTCTTTCTTAACACAGAAGTCCTTTATAAATACTGCAGAAGCTGAAAGTTATAAAACTACCTAATAATACATAAATAGATGTTTTAGTAAACCTTGAATATGCTTGTCACATGTTAAGCAGAGAAGGTCTTTTAGAGGCAAAATTTGAGTACAACTGTCAATTTTTATCTGAATAGCAGCAAATCATAGGATCTGAGGTCACACACTGGGTTTGGGGGTTTTTGCAACACCCTATTCTTGTCCTTCTCCATGCCAAGATCTTTTTCTTTTTGAAAACAGTCAAGACAGGCCTGCAGAAAAGCCTTTCTTATCTAAAGTTAAAAATCCCCAAAACCCACAAAATGCACATACATTTAAAAAAACCCAAACCAAACCATTAACAACAAAAAACCCAAAGCACTGAATTTCAGCTCTCAGAAGGCAGCTCTCAGGGCAGAGAGGTTCTACATAGGGTGCTGAGGTGTATGATGTGAGGGATCCATTCATTAGGATTGTCGTCAGCTGTCTAAAAAAAGGAGCTGAGCAGCACCAAGTTTGCAGTTCAAGTACACAGAGAGGTCTCCTGCTGCACTTCTCTGCTGCAGTGGCTTGATGTAAAAAAAAAATAATAAATTCTCCCTGGGTGAATTTATACCAAACAGCATAAATACTCCACATAGAGAAGAATCATTTAAGGAGTGATGGTGATTTACAGAAAAAAATAATACTAAAGGAAAAATAGTGATAACTTCCAGAAAGAATTTTGTAGGCACAGGGAGCTTTCTATAAATACAGACCTAACTGAAAACTAACTGAATACTATATGTGACATATGTATGACAGAACTATTTTAAAATCAGTGATAGATAGTAACTATGTATAGGTAATATACTTATTGAATGTCTCTAATGTCTTTAAAACACAAATATATTTTAAAATCAAGCTCCAGTTCTTCAAGTTAGATATAAGGCTGACCCCTCTACTTCAGTCTTTCAAATCCAATTAATATTAAAATTGCAAATGAGGTGTTTGGTTTACCAGAACACTCTCACATTGCTCTGATGATGCAAACTGCTGCTACTCTCCTCGGATTGAGTACTTTGTTGGTAAGTTTGCCCTTAAGAGGGAATTTCTTGGAAATTTTTTCCAGTGTCTGTAAATCAATATGAAACTAAATAGATTTTGCTTTCTTTTTCATGCTTAGTAATCGTATGTATTTTTGTCATTATAAGTACGTACAGAAGTTAACAAAAACCAACCCCCCACAAACTATAGCAAACACATTGTGACTTTTTCCTCTCTAAACTACCTACAGATATTCTTGATATTCTGGAAGAACATGAATGCAAAATCTGAATATACTCCCAAACAACCAAATTTAAAAGCTAGTTTATTTGATTGTTGCAGTGCGCAGACCAGTTTTTATATTTTATTTATTTTATACGGTTTAATCTTTATTTTTTTATGTATTTTGTATGGTTTGGTCTGTTTCCCCCCGCCCTGTTGGGTGGTTCGGTCTCCTCCCATTCTCTGTTCTCGAGAATTTTCCAGCTCGTTCTCAGATCAGGTTGCTACACCCACTCCGCCCACTCCCTAATGATTGACTGTTAACGTGTCGTGTTCCCGTTGGCCCTCAGATTGTATCCGCCCCTTGTTCCTCCCGCCCTTAAAAGACCTGTGCAGCCCCAGACTCGTGCTCTTGCTCTGGGATTCGGCGCAGGGCTCCATGGAATAAACATCTCCGTACGAGCCACGCCGGGTCCGTGCTCTCCCTCGTGCCTTTGCTTCTTCTCGAGGCGCTCTGCCACCCTTCTCTGGCTGGGAATCCTCTTCCCTGGCTGCAGTGATTACTGCGAAGCCAGAGGCTCTGCCGGTCGGCTGTTCCCGGTGGCGCTTGGGACCCCAAGTACCTGGACGGGACGGCCGAGGGTAACTACCCTCTAAATCCGGGCGAGGGCTGGTTCCCCACGCCGCCGCGCGTCCAGATTTGATCTTGGCTTGCAAGTGTTAAAAATGGGTTAATCTCTAACTCTGTATAGGTATAATTTTTTAATTATTGTTTTCAGAACTGATAATAAGTTTTGTTTTAAAAGAATAATCACAGAACAGGGGAGGTGGGAAGAGGGAGCGCAGTGGGACATCTGGTCCAACCTCCCTGCTCAGGGAGGGTCATCCCACAGCCCATGGCACAGGATTGCATCCAATGGCTCTTGAATATCTCCAGCGAGGGAGACTCCAAAACCTCTCTGGGCAATCTGTGCCAGTGCTTGGTCACCTGCACAGTGAAGAAGTTCTTCCTCCTCTTCAGGTGGAACTTCCTGTGCATCATTTTTGTGCTGTTTCCTCTTGTCCCATTGCTCAGCACCACTGAGCAGAGCCTGGTTCATCCTTGGACATCTCCCTTCAGATACTGGTAGATATTGATTAGATCCCTTCTCAGTCTTCTCTTCTTGAGGCTGAACATGCCCAGCTCCCTCAGCCTGTCCTCACAAGAGATATTGGCACAGAGTTTTGTCCTTGCTAGAAACCCAGATTTAAAATGGAACCACAGTGATCTCACCTGCCAGCATTTTTTAGATCCTATTATGAACACCGATGTTTTTGCAGTTTATGTATTCCGAACAAACAAAAATCACCTTGAAAAACATTAGAACTGTACCCTCATCTTAATTACTATTAGTCCTTTTTGACACAAATAACTCCACTCTGCTGAGCAGCACGAAGTATATAAGAAAATTTGTCCTTCAGGGGAAAAAAAGCCTTGAAATGTGAAGGTATTCCTACTGAGTCTTTCCTTATTTATTAGTTCTGGAGCAGAGGAGGTCAGAGCACAGCCACCTCTGCTTTCTAGAGGCATACTTTAACACTCAGCTTGCAGAAAGCAGCTCAGGCTTAAAAATTGATTTGAAGTATAAATCAAATTTAATAGTATGGCTCATAAAATCCATTCCTAGGGAGCACTGCCCTTGCATAAAACCAGCAAAGAAACATGTAATTTTTATTTGTTTAAATAATTTGTGTCTGACACGTTCCTTGGAATATTTACATTCTCAAATTCAAGCTTGAAAATCGAGCATAATTTTAAGCAGCAGTCATGCTGTATTTATAATTCAGTCTCATTCTACTGCCTCTTTTCTCCTTTATCCGTGATTATTTATCATCTTTGGTGAATTTGGAGGAGAAACTCCTGTTACATCTGTTAGAAATCTGAATAAAATGCATCAGGCACTTTTCACCACTATTTTCTAGAAGCATTCAAACAGTAATGAGATGATAAGGGAGAACTTTTTCTTTTCCATATAAAACAAAAAAACCAAAACCCCAACTAAAACCCACAAGGACTGGAGCAGAGGTTATTAATGGGTAACAGAACACATTTCTCACTTCATCAGGTAACTGACATTCACAACAGCTGTCGCTAAGTCCTAACAAAGAAAATGTTCCTTCATTAGGTAAAAAAATTAAATCTATTTTATTGATATGACTTAAGGGTACTGCTTCATTAGCAGCAAAACTGAAACTTCTGAAGAATTCTATATCATTCCTTTATTATTTGCTGAGACTTACTGTCATAGTTTGTTATTATGAAAATTAGGTGGGTTGGAACTAGATGATCTTCCAGCCCAAACCGCTTTATGATTGTGTGGACTTCACAACCTAGCAATGACAGGCAGTAACTGAAAACTCATTAACCAATGAAGTATCTACTACTGGTCAGATATTTACTAATTACAACCTAATGACAAGTCAAATGGCAGTCAAAAGCCTGCATTTTCCAACTCTAAAGACCAATGTCAGATAAGAGATTCTTTACAGGTAGCAAACTTATCTATTTAGCAATTATTTTAACATACTGTTGATATTGTTTAAGGAGTTACACAGACGGCTATGCTCCACTAATGGATATGTTTCCAGATAATTCTTGTAGATATAACTTGACTGTAAAGTCATCTGAAATTACAGACTACCCATCTTTCTTCGGAGCTCATTATGGATAAGATGTGATCTTCCTCACTTTGCTTTCAAGTACGTGGAAACAGCTATACTGAGAACACAGAGACTGCTGCTAAATCACTGTATTGCTGATGGCAGTGTGGTGTCAAATACCATTTGCTATCTAACTGGAGGGACTTTGCCTTACTGATCACTTGCTAAATCCCACAGTTATTTTCCAAAGCACTCTCGTAACGAGGCAGAACAGTGTTTCAGCCTGATACAGGTCAAGCCATTCAGTTTAGAGACCTACTTGCTGGAAAGATGCAATCAGAAATGGGTATTGTCAACTGCAAACGCGAGGGGACTGCATGAAACAGGGTGCCAGACTGTCACTCTTTGCAAAGGACCTCAAACCAGACAGCACATCTAGCTCTTCATCCAGATTAGCACAAAAACTGGTTGGAGGCAGTTTCAGTCTGCAATTTATAGGGGAGAACAAGAGCAAAACTTCAAAGAAGTAATGCCGCTTTCAATTCTTTAACTTGGTTGCAAGCTTGGAATTCTGATCCTGATTTTTAAAGGAATTTTACTCTAAACTCTGTGCCTAAAATTATTTTGATCCATAAACTTTCAAAGGCATTATAAGAAGTAGAATCTAAAAGGAAGCCTTTTGTATGCAATATATCCTTTGCAGGGTCAATTATTTTATTGTATTATTACATGCAAAAATAAAGGACATAGCGTTAATATTTTCACTTGGAATGTAGGAAGGAGATTAATCTCTCATTTGAAAATGTCGGCTTTCTTTTTTAAGATGGCAGTTCTCCTGCTGCAGTGTAATAGGCTGAGAATTACTGTGAATCAAAAAACTAAAATACTCTGTGTAACCAATGTAACGGTACTTCAGCCTAATGAAGAGCACTTCAGTTTTAATGATGATGGGAACACAAGGAGAAACCTGCAAGGGTAGTGCAGAAGCCCTGCAAATTACAGTGGGCAGCAGTTTACCCATTCCAGTCACCTTGCAGTTCGTCTCACTTCATCTACTCCTGCAGCTCTACACATTTAAAGGTGGCTATTTCTGAGAGCTGTGCTGTCAGAAACTATGGCTTGATAACCATATGCTGCTGAGATGACTCACATAACATGTTTCCTGCTGATGTTATACACTAATGTAATACTGTCACATGAGGATGTGTTACTGTCAATGCTATTATTGATATTTTACAGACTGGGCTAAAGCATTGTTGGTGTGAGTATATTGACACCACATAACCTAGACTATGTCCAGCATATATAAAATTCTCATTTATCAGAACAACAAAAAATTCCCATTCTGGCAGTCTTGCTGGCCAGTATTTGTAATTTCTCATTGATTGTACTATACAGTAAATGACAAAATAATTTAAGTGGCTAAATCTCAGGAGAAAAAACATAACCACATCCCCCATTTCCCTGGTGTAGACCCTCCTTGTAGTTCAACAGCCTTTATAACAACTTGTAGCTGCTTGTATTCAGAAGGTAAACACATTTAAGTTATTTGAGATCAAAGACTAATATCATCTTTATATTATAGTTCACCTCCAGAAGTTTCTCCAATATTGCTTTCTCACTGTTAACAGCTGATCATACCACAGTTACTTTGGAAGCAACTCAGGATGCACATTGGTTGCTTATATATCATGTGGGATCTGTGCATTTGAACACTGAAGAGCTGTTCCTCACAAAATCAGTATTATAGCAGAAAATGGACTTGGCTGGAAGGGACCTTGAAGATCATTTTGCTCCAAGCCCCCAGCAGGCAGGGATATGTTCCACTAGACCAGGCTGCTCAAAGCCCCATCCAGCCTGGCCTCGAACACTTCCAGGGATGGCTAACTTCTCTGGAAAACACGTTCCAGTGCCTCTCCATTCTCACAGTCAAGAATTTTTTCCCAAGATCTAATCTAAACCTCCTGTCTTTCAGTTTAAAGCCATTTCCCCTTGTCCTGCCACTCCATGTCCTTGGCAATAGTCCCTCTCTAGCTCTCTTGCAGGCCCCTTTCAGGACCTGGGAGGCCGCTATAAAGTCTCCCCTGAGACCTCACTAGGCTGAACAAGCCCAGCTCTCTCAGGCTGCCTTCCTAGGAGAGGTGCTCCAGCCCTCTGAGCATCTCTGGGGGCTCCTCTGGAGTCACTCCAGCAGGTCCCTGTCCCTCTGCTGGGGCCCCAGGGCCGGGTGCAGCGCTCCAGTGGGGTCTCACCAGGGCAGGGCAGGGCACAGAGGGAGAATCCGCTCCCTGGGCTGCTGCCCACGCTGCCCTTGATGCAGCCCAGGACACAGTTGGCTTTCTGGGCTGCAAATGCACATCCATGGATCGTGTTGAGCTTCTCATCCACCAACAACCCCAAGTCCTTTTCCCCAGGACTGCACTGGATCCATTCCCCACCCAGCCTGTATCTGTGTTGGGACTGCCCTGACACAGGAGCAGTAACTTGTACTTGGCCCTGAACTTCATGAGGATCACATGGCCCCAGCTCTCAGGCATGGCCAGGTCCCTCTGGATGGCATCCCTCCCCTCAAGCACAGCTCGGTGTCATTGGCAAACTTGCTGAGGGTGCACTTGGTCCCATGTCCATGTCACCAACAAAGATGTTAAACAACACCGGTGACCATTCTGAACCCTGAGGAACTCCACTCATTATATGGGATAGGGAATCATCTCATGATGGTATCTTGGGTTCTCTGTGCTTGTGCTCTAGCAACTGAAACAGCACTAACAGCATTTCTGTGACATTGTAAACCATATCTCAACACAGATCAAAACTAAGAGTTTAGAGAGATATGTATTAAGATAGAAATACAAAGATACAAGAAGAAATGCAAACTATGCAGAATATCCATTTCAATGTGTCAATTGCTTAATTAACAGGAGGAGGATCAGTCAAGTTTTTCTGGTTATGAGAGCACAGGAGGTGAGTTTCTCTTTCCATGTCACTTGCCATTTAATTTTGAAACCTTTGATTTCCTGTTATTTAAATAGTTACTTAGAAAGTAAAGTGAATTCAGGTTATTTATATTGCGAACTTTATGTCTCAAAGGATTTTTATCATGTAAATTCTCTTTGAATGCAAATTAAAGTTTGTAAAAGACATTTTTATACTCTTTAGGCCAGTGGATCCAAAATTATTAGAAAATGCTGCTGTTAATCAGCATCAAATCTTATAGGTGTTTTCAGAAATTGGCAGTTGTGAAAGTCTCCTTGGAAAGTATGAGGTGCTAAGAGTCTAAGAGGAATAAAAGGATAAAGCAATGGCTTTTCATGGCTAATGATTTTTTGTAATAAGAAATCTAGACACCAAAAAATAAACCCCAAAATTGGAAGAGGTAAATTAATGTGTCTTGTAAGTGATTAACTCAAAGACATAATAACATTTCAGCAGGCTCACATGGTGCAAGATTGCCTTCTGTACTGGTACAGTGTCATGACTGGGACTCAGACCAGAAGGAATTGCTTTTTCAAAAGATTCAATTTCAGTAAAAGGCAAAGCTGTAATGCATACTGTAGTTTTGGTGAGAGTATTGCCCGGATTTCAGGTTAAGATGGTTATTATTTGGCTGAATTGGAGGCTCAGAGGAATTCAGAACTACATTTCAGAGAGTATAAAATCTAAATGGGAGGTGGACAAGCTTCTGTAGCAATCTAACTAGTAATCATCATAGTAATAACATACTGGGTGAAAACTGCAATGGCTGAGGAGGCATTACATCACGTTATTACATCAAGATGAATCTGCTTCTCTCTTTTTTCCTCTTCCTTTTTTAAAGAACTGATGAGTATGTGCAAGGTCTATTTTCAGGTTAAATGTCGTTATTGTATCTGCAATGACAACTACGAAACTGAGAGATTAATAGGCTTGTGGGCAATAGCTCTTTTGGAATGGAGACCATTATAGCAGAAAGTAAATCTAGTAAAATCACATCCCCTTGCATGACTGTTACACAGTTTGGTGTGGTAAGTAGCTGGCATTAAAATTAGTAGCTCTTGCCACTAAAGAATGTTTATTTTCATTTTAGACTTTACAGAAGATCTGAGGAAATCAAACATCATTTTTGTTGTCGGTAAGTAGGATTTCTAATTTACCTGCTATATTTGATTGTTCCCATGTTATTTAGCTTTGATTATATGATTTATTTATTTAGCAAAACAGATTGGTTGAGAATACTTATTCTACAATGGTGGTTTAGTCTTTTGAAGGGGAGTTAGGATTTAATAACATGTAATTAGCTTGGGTCTGACCATGCTATCAACAGTTGTGTAAAGCTCAGAGCATGCAGCTCGTTTGACTGTGAACATGTTCAAAATAACCTTAGTTCTTTTGCAATTACAGTCGAGTTGTGTGACGTCCCACACCAAAGCTGCCTCACCAGCATTTATTAAAATTTTACTAAATTGGATTATAACTCAGAAGTTTGAAATTTGGCTGAAAAATACCAGGTCTCTTCCCCACCTTATTTGTGAAGCAGCTTCTGTCAAATACAGGTGTCAATTCTGTATGTGCTCAGCACGCTGTTGAAAGCCACACCAGACTCAATGCTTAGCACTGAAGCTTTGCAGGTTCAGGGTTTACTTTATACTGCTTTTGGAAATCCACCGAGTAAAAACACCATGTTAATGTCCTTTATCACATGATTGTGAGTAATATAATTTGCATAAACTCTGAACAGTCTTTTAAAACAAATTATAACCAGAAGATTGATCTTAAGGCTTGGTACTAATTACTTGGAAAGAATAATTGCTTTTATATAGAGCAATTTTTAGAACTGCTTTGCCGAAGAAAGCAGGAATACACATTTCCAAGGACCTAAGGACAGATACCAGAACATAGGGGGTTTTACATGAAACTATATCAATTTGTGCAGATTTTCCTGAGAGAAAAAAAAACGACTTCCAAAATTAATAATAAGTGAATGGAAGTTTTGTTCAGAATTCAGGAAGCATCAAAAATCATCCCAAAACCCACAGGCTGAGGGAGGTGATGCTTCCTCCCTATTCAGCACTGCTGTGGATGCACCCGGAGTACTGTGCCCAGTCTGGGCTCCCCGTACAAGAAAGATACTGACTCACTGGAGTGAGTGTGGTGCAGGATCATGAAGACGTTTGAGGCATAGGAGCATCTTTCATTTGAGGAGAGGCTGAGAGGACTGGGACTATTCAGCCTGGAGAAGAGAAGACTCCAGAGGATTTTACCATTAAGTATAAATACCTGAATCTTCTCAGTAGTGCTCAGTGACAGGACAAGAGAAGATGGGGACCAACGAAAATGCATTAAATTTCACCGGAACACAAAACCACTTCTTTACTGTGAGGGTAGTCAAACACTGGAACAAGTTGCCCAGAAACTGTAGCATCTCCATCCTTAGAGATGATCAAACCCCAACCTGACAGAGTTCAGATCAACCTGCTGTACCTGATCCTGGTGTAACAGAGTTGTTTGACTCAATGATTTCTAGAAGTTCCTTGCAACTTAAAAGATTTTGTGAAAAGAGTGTTCTCATGTTGTAATTTTATCTCATCCTGTCTTATACCAAGTACAAGTTGACTCAATTTATTGCAAGCCTGTGATGGATGTTACATGTTTGAAAAAGTAAAATGTGGTTACTGAAGAGTTCACTGGAGACTTTTCTTAAGGGAAAGGTGCATAACACCTGATTTGCAGTCTTTAAGCAAACTGTCATCTATGCTTACTGAAGTACACCTTCCTGCTGTTCACTACAGTGAAAAATTTTCATTCTGTCTCGCATATATTATTGAAAAATAATGTTTAGGTTTGTACAAACAGATTTGTAAGGAAAAAAAAAGTGAACACACTCATGGAATTTTGCCTCTGAAATTGTCCATAGCAAAGCATATTTCTCATTTGCCTCTGGGAATCTTTTTATTTTACAAAGAGTGATTCAAAATTTTTATTTATAATTTTTTATAGGGCATCTAATAGCCACCTTGCAGCTTAAAATTGAAACTACACATTTTTCCTGCTCTTAAATCCATCTCAGACTTTCTAGTAAATGCCCTCTGGGAACAGAGGTAAATTGTGCCTAATCAAAACTCTGTTTTTCTTTGTTGAAAAATTATAATGAAAAGTGCTACTAAGTCATCACATGGGTTAATTTTCAAAAAATTATCTAGAATGACTTACACTTTTTCCCAAAATACCACCATCCCCCTTTTCAGGCAGGTAAATCTGCATGGCTCACTTGTTGATCCACAAGCACTCCAGGTTTAGCATTATACACCATTTGAACACCATTTGTGCAGGCAGGAAGTTATCTAACATGTCATTCCAGAGCTGAAATCTGACCACTGTGAATGGCACAAGAGTGAAAGAAAAATCTGAAGAAATCTCACAGGAGCAGAACAAAACTGTTGGGGATGAGGAGAAGGAAAAAAAGCCCCAAATGTCAGTGGTTAAGAACTCTGTTGCAGTGGCAGCTCTAGGGATGTTCAGCCCATGATACCCTGATACAGAGAGAGCAGAGAAGATGGGCTGGAGCAGGCTGCCATAGGATACTGGAATGGGAAAAACTCTCTTGGGCTCAGGTGTCATTAGGGATGACACCTAATTACGTAGGTGTGTGTATTCATGAGGAAATAATAGGATGCTTATAAAGGTGTTTTAAAGCTAGAGTTTTGAAGATGTACATTTGAAGTAGTTTACAAAGTAATCAAAATAAATGCACCATCTGCCATAGCTGACAAACAGAGATACTGTTTATAAGACAAAGGGAAAGAAACAGGCAGTTCCCTCCCTCACTAATTACCATTGAAAACTGTCCAAAAAGGGAAAGAAAAAGAAATAATCTAATTAGCAAAAGTTTACATTAGAGGTAATGTAGGAATTAATTGGAATAACAGTCAAGTCGGATTAATTAAGCAACAATGTCAACGTTCTATCCATATTGTAAAGCAGAGAAATAGTAGCAGCAAGCAAACAATACAGGAGATAACAGCAGGATAATAAAAGAGGCAAAAACAAGACAAATTTGGCCAGTAAAGTAAAATTCAAGAGAAAAAAAATACAAAGATGTGCAAAGGTAAAATTGGGTGATGCTCTAATAAATATTCAAAAGTAATTATTGCCAGGCATTAAAAAACAAAGAAAAAAAACCAAATAAAAACCTGTATTTCATCAATTGTAACCATGATGAATGAGGTATGATCTTGTAATTCTTAACTATTGCAATATTCCATATTGTATCCACAAAACTGTCATACATTACACAGTCACTGGGAGCATTACCCCTCCCTGTCCTCTGCAGGAGGTTCTGAAAACATTTGGCTTTGGTTGAGGCTGGAAGTGAAACAGGAAGTTTCAGGAATTTTTCTGCACTTTGGATCAGAAACAAACTCCCCGCTGACTTGTAAATGAGGTGTTTAAAGCTTAGCTAATGTAACCACTTTCCTCTACAGAATCTTTGTTATATTCTTGCTGATGAGCTAAAGCTGGTAATTGCTTAAATTCAGTGTAAGAAATGTCAGCTTTTTAGCTGACACTGAAGATATTCTCACCACTTACACCAAGAAGTAAGACATTATCAGCTCCAGACAGGAACTTCTTGCACATACATCAAAATAAAATAAATAAATATATCACAAAACTCAAACTCTATTTGTCCCAGGTATGTCAGACCTTGAATGACATAATCTAATTCAATTTATCATGAATTTAGGCCTGCTTTGAGTATAAGGTTTAACCAGATGAGGTCACTGCCAACCTAAATTATGCTACAGTACCTGTATTACAGCTCCTTCTACAATTAGAGAGGCATAGGATGAGCAGTACTGATAATTAAACCCCCAGTCAATCCAAGCTAACTGTAGAAGCTGCAGAAGGCTGATTTCCCTGACTTCCTGTGAAATAAATTTCACATTTTCTTGAGGAAGGATGAAAACTCAGTCATGTCCCAAGATACTGCCTCGCTCTGCCAACATGTACAACAGGTTGTTTTCTGATGAAAATAATTTCTCAGAAAAAAAAAACCAAAGAAAATGTTGAGGGCTTTTTTGTTGTTTTTGTTAAATAACAGCATAACTCCTGTATGGTTTCACTTATACTAAAATAATTTGTGAACAACAGATGAGGTGTTATTGAGAAGCCTTCAAATGCCATATTCTGAAGTTAAGACTTATTTTCACTTGTGTCTATAATCCAGGTAACATTGATAAATGGCCAAATTGATCAAGTCCTCCAATATTTTTGCTTGAATTTCGGGACAGACTGACTGAGGTTATTTTGGTTTCAATTCAGACTTCTGAGGCTCTCTTGTGCAGCTAGGTTTCCCCTGCAGGCACTCTCTGTGATACAGGGATGATACTCATTATGATAACAAGGTCTTGAAATTGAAACATTTTAAAATAAATGGTGGGACTGTCTTGTAAATCCTACTGCTGGGATTTTATATAAATACTCACGATATTTTAGTGTATGATAAACTTGTAATATTTAAAATAGAGGCATCTCAGTCTGTCTGTATGACACTTTTGCTCTATCAGTATTTCTGACAGCAGAGCTGGTCCATGAACTGCTCGTATTTCCTGCTCCTGGCCCTGCTCACTGGCAGCAGCAGTCCCAGCTCCCTCTATCATTAATTCCCTGCTGGTTGTGTTGTGCTCTAGGTCGGAGCAGCACATTCGAGTCACGCCCAGGCTCGTGGTCCTTGCCAAGCTGGGGGAGATCGGGGCAGGAGGGAGGAGAACTGAGAGCTTTGGCTGATCTAGGGCTGACTGCAGTTGAACACTCAGCAGTGCTGCTGGGGCAATTTGGCACCCCATCCACCGAGACCATTCTTTTACTGCCCTTGAAGGGCTCTCTGGGAAGCATTTCTGCAGTCAATAATTAACCGGGGAAAAGCAACCACCTCAGTGAGCAGTGCTGCCAGGAAGTTATTTACCAGAAGATCCCCTCACACAGGCCGATGAATCAACATAATGGAAGGGAATCCTCCTCTGAGGGATTGCACAGACCTTTTAATCTGGCTTTACCTACAGAAAAGCAATATAGAGAACTGCATTTAATTTCTGTGTTAGTACCTTGGTTCCACATTCTTGCTTACTATTTGTAACAAAAAGCACAAAGGGACACTCAGAGAGTTCTGTTTCCAAGAATAAGCTCACTGATTAATACAATGTTCTTAATTTCTTCACCTGCAATTTTTGATTTTGATTATTAAGTTACCAAATGAGCTTTAAAGCAAGATGTGCTGCACTGAGCAATACTAGGAAAATACAAAAGCATGCTAACATTGAAGAACTGCTGGTAGTTCTATATTGTCCTACAGGTCACATCACACTCATAATTCCTCTGGCTGTTTTCTAGGCTTTAGCTTTTTCTCTTCATGTCATATATAGAAATCAGAAGACAACATGATTAATCTGAATAACAAGTTATCATGAACCAATACTTTTTTTCCCCCAAAGTATACGTAGGCAGAGTACAAGATGACAGCATACAGAAAAAATTACTGTGTTCACAAAGAATCTTACGCCTTCATAACAAAAGTGGGGACATATTTTTCTACTAACAATTCAGCCATTGGCAAAACTTGATTGCCTTTTTCCATGCCTCAAGTATTTTCCATATGAAAAACAGCATAACAAGTTGCAGTGAAGTCTTCTGAAAAAATCTTTTTGCTAGTTTTATGTGTCATATGCAGCTGTAATTCCAGAGAAACTTTTTTCAGTAATTTTTTTTCTTTAGAAAAATGAATAGATTTAATAAAAACAGCCACAAAAAGAACAGGTACAATTTTTGTAACACTACAAATTGATCGTGAGCTTCATGGCTGCAGCATTAATTTGCTGTTAAAGCTGCTTATGTGGCAGTCTTTTAATCATATACTCTGAGCAAGAAGGAAACACCTAATTAGTAAGAAAATGCCCTTTCACATCCTTTCCCACCTGAATAACTCTATTTCAGTCACATTAAGGAACTTCAGAGGGAAACAAGATAATACTTTCATTTCAGACACGTAAATTAATACTGATGTAAAGGCCAAATTGTGCTCAGCCCTCAATGCTGAATTTCCTGGGGAATTCGGTCTCTTCTCAGATCATGCCAAGCAAGAACTGTGATTTCATTCATGGATAAGAAAGCACAAGACTTGATAAAGTGGGTCATATGCATTCGTCAAGCAGTAGGATGCTTTGCTACTCATCAGATGAATCTAAATTAATACCAGTGGCCCTAAAAACTACCATTTTAAGCACATAACTTACTTAAATACGGTTTTACTGTTTAAAGAGCTCACCATGGTAATTTTTGCTTTGTTGGAACTCTTCTATTAAAAAAAAATGGTCATTTAAATTAATGTTTTGGAGGCACACTCATTATGGTGTATGCCCTGCATATTGTGCCATTCTGACAGTGTTCTCTTTTAAAATACTAACACACAAAGGTATTAGAAACACATCAAGTTTTCTGAATATTTACCTGCTAAAAACCCAAAAATGTCCCTGTGTTGTTATTTCTAAAAAGAGATCTAGTTTATTTTGTATATGAGAAGAAATTATGAAATTTCTGGTTGGGCTCTGCATTCAGAAGAGAAACAATTGTATAAGAAAAAGAATACAATAATCTTTATAGCTGGGGGGTTTTAATACTGTATATATACACCAAATAAATAGGATTAAATTATTGAACTGTTAGAATATTCAAGGCCAGGAGACAGAATGTATAAACAGGCACATGCATGCACAAACTTACTGATCTAAAAAAACCAAAACCAGGCCAGAAATACAATTAATTGCCACTCAGATATTTAAGGGACTCATTACTGATAATTTGCCTGTAATTTCTCTACATCTGTTTCTTTATAGCCACTCCTATTTTTTCCTTGTTTTCTTTCAACTAGTGTTTTCACAAAACAATAATGTTCTTCATGTTATAGCAATAGAAAAACAACATGCAACCCACATTGGCCAGAAGCCTGCAACAAAGATAGTTCTAGAAAAATTTTAGCACAGGTGTGATTCTCACACCACAGGCTGCTAATTCTCCTTGTGAAGCTGAAGTAAAAGACTGCAGATCACAGAATACAAACCCCTTCCTTTGATACTACTCCTTTATGACCCAATTTTTAGTCCTAGCTACAGTACTGTAATTTCTCTTAAAATTATATGCTCAGAGCAATTATTTCTTACATTGAATGCAAAAGTTAAGAGAAAGTTCAAGCGAGGTGGAGACAATGCTAAATTGGCTCTACTGTGAACATGTTATTCCTGTATTTGTTTGTGGAAAGATACGCAAACAGGAAAGCCACATATTTTCTAGCATCTTAAATGCACGTAGCAGAGCTGTGTAGCCCTACCTGCAAGTCCCAACAGTTGATAAATACACAGGTCACCTGCTGAAAAAACTTGCCTCCAAAGAGTTTGAGCATTGTCTCCCTCCAAGGCTATAATTACCTCCTGCTGCAGTAGATCTTCTAAATAGATCCATCAAAGACTGCAAAATTGCTACTGCACGCAGCGAGGTTTTCTCCACAAATTCACAGCAGCAATTTGCTTTCCCACTCCCACACCCTGGCACCGCCATGGCGCCTCAGGGGCCTCCCCTGAGTTCCGCCGGCAGCGCCGCAGGTCACGGCAGCGGGGTGCCGGCAAGCGGCTTCCAGCAGGTTCCATGGACCGTCCTTCTCTCCGGCCGGGCACGGGCGGCTGCAAAGCCCCAGAAGGAGCCTGGAGAAGCCTTTGGCTTTTCACGCCATCGCCCTTGGAGCGGAGGGAGAAGGAGCCGGGACGGGCCCGCGGCTGCCGAGCGGCTCAGGCAGAGCTGGGGGCTCTGAGGGGGAGGCCGCTCCCGCCAAAGGCAGCAGGAGGGGCCATGGCTGCCGGAGGACACCCTCAGCATTCCCCTGGGTCAGTGCCCGGCCCCTCCTGCCGCTGCCTCCCACAGCTCCCGTGAGCGGGGTGGGGGCCAGCATGAGGGAAATAATGAGCTGCCGCCTGCTCATTATTTCCCTCACAGTGATGCAATGAATTTTTTTGTTACTAGTTGTTGCAGCTGTCGAACTGAATATGTTCTGAGTCAAATACCCTTTTCCACAGGCTGTTTCATCTTTTTCCTTAACATGCTAATGGTGTTTTAGGAACAGGTTCTCCTCTGTGAGAGATTTCACACGGTTGAGACTCCTTCAAATTCAATACACGGTTTTGAGTCAGCGGTGTAGTTGTATCAGAAGGGAAGTATATGACTTGTTCTACTTTAGAGACTGTCTCTACAAGAAAGAATTTTGCAGAATAGTCAGTGTCATCAATTTCCTCCCATTTTCATGGTGGCTATAGTTTGAGAATTGGAAAATTTTTGTTCTTTTCTAATTCTAGTTATTTTTTCCCTCACAAAGGTGGGCCTGGCTCTGGCAAAGGTAGCCAATGTGAACAGTTAGCCAAGAAATACGGATTCACGCACCTGTCCACTAGTGACCTTCTCCAAAATGAGTTATCGTCATTATCAGAGAGAAGTAAATTGATCAAAGACATAGTGGAATGTGGTGAACCTGTGCCTGGCGTAAGTGATAGTTTTATTTGGGGTCCTAATTGTTAAACAAAGGCCATGGTAGGTATATTGTCTAAACCAGTGGAAATTGATACTGGAGCTGATGATTCCCATTTCAATAAAATTAATCTGTAACCTGAGGGAGACATTTCCTCATTGCCAAATCCGTGGCACTTGTTTCCCCTTTCAGTGCCAGTATTTCTTTATGTTTCACATTAGGCAATAAATTAGACATGAGATACAGTGAGACAGATGCATTGCAAAATGTAAGTGTAAGTACAGGAAACAGAAACTTTATGTCCTTTTTATAGCGTTACATTTCAGATTCAGAGCTGGCCCTCCTGGCAGCTATTTTAAATTACAGTACCTGCAGCAGTTCCCTGCAGAGCTGGCTGACATCCCAGAGTAGCTGGACTGCAGCTTAATGGAGATTGGGAAGGCAGAGGGTGTTGTTCTCAGCTGGACCTGACTTTTACATGGCAGGTCCACAGTCCCAACTATTGGTGGGTCTTCAGCAAGTGCAGCATGGTCAGAGGATGTGTTTGCTAATGAAAGATACTGGAAAGTGCTGCTCAGGGGAAACTAAAAGCTGTGCTCAGGCTTGATTTTGATTGCTTTGCTCTTCAGTGTGTTTGGTCAGATGGGGTCACTTTCCATGTAATATAATTATACCAGTGACATAGCAAAATGCAATCAGATTGGAAAATGCTGCAGCAGTACTCTAGAGTTTCATGTTCATTCTAGGTATTAACATTCATTTTGAAACTATGAAATATTCTGAGCTATCTAGAGGGCACTTTGGGAAATCCTGGATGGATTGCAACGCTAGATTTGTGTGGCATAGCTGGTCCTGAGAGAAGAAAAAACAGGGTGCCCTGCTACCTGCAGGACAAGAAAAACACCTGCATTCACAGGACCTACTTACAGCCAAAAGGGCCATTTTCAAGGGTGTAGGACTAAGGTCAGTGTAACAAACAAAGGTATCAACCTTATTAATTAACCAACTAATTCCCTCTCTTTCCTGTACAGGGTATTGTTCTAGAGCTACTGAAGGAAGCCATGGTTCCCAAGCTGGGGGACACAAAAGGATTCCTGATCGATGGGTATCCCCAAGAGCTGAAAGATGCAGAAGAGTTTGAGAGCAAGGTGACCATGCAATTGTAATGCTGTTATAACCCCTGTAATTCTGGTGCTGCTTGGGTCCCTCTCTTTAGCTGATTGCAGCAGGGACATGTGAAAAGCCAATCCAGTAGAACTGTGCTGCTGATCACTGGAATTTTGGCACCCCATCAGTAGAGCAAATCTAGCTTTTGCCCTTACTTACACAGACTCTAAAATACAAGGAGAAGTAAAGGCTGATTTTACCTAAATTTAATGTAAACCAGGAACAATTCACATTTAGTGGAAAGCATAATTTTAGAACCAGTTTTCTGGTTCTAGTAGATGGTGCTGTACTTCTTATGAAAATCTGATCAAGCACTATCTGATGTAGGTTCATAAAAGTACGTATCTTCACAGTTAATATTTATTACCAGTAAGCCAGCTCTGCTAAAGCTTGCTGCCACTTGAAACAGCCAAACACAGATTTAATTTTTGTGATGAGTAACAGGTGGCACAGCCATAAAAAGAGCGTTCTGCAAGTGCCTGCGTGGCAGTTCCCAGAGTTATCGATTTCCTCAGTATGTGCTAAGACCTAGTGAGAAGTCTCAGCCGTACATTTCTCAGTCTGCAGAAAATGCTCTGTCTAAGCTTGTGAATGAATCTGCCAGGGTTTAGGAGAAAAGAAGTGGTGAACTAGGGAAAATGGCTAGTATGTGTTACATTATATTACACTCCACAAACGTCCTAAACAAGTTTGCAAG
Organism: Daphoenositta chrysoptera; assembly: GCA_013397915.1. NCBI lineage: Eukaryota > Metazoa > Chordata > Aves > Passeriformes > Daphoenositta > Daphoenositta chrysoptera. The sequence goes on from VZRO01005011.1 coordinate 233,632, forward strand.
GTAATAAAACTTTAATGAATCCCCTGTTTTCTCACTGAACCTTTAGCTGCTTTATTTAGTTGATTACCACAAAAGCCTAGCAAGATTTAGGCATCAGAAGCCAGACAAAATAATGGGCAATGTGATTTGCTATAGAAGCCATTCACAGAAATGTTGATTTGTTAGTCCCTTTAATAAAATGCTGTAGACTATTAAAAAGACGTTGGAGATTTCTTCCATTTTGTGTCTAAGGAGGAATTATTTCAGCAGTGCTGGTTCTCTGGCAGACATACATGTTCGTGTCCTGTGGACACTGGTCTATGTTATGAAGTGGGATTTAGAGATTGGAGTGTCCTGGACTTTGGTACTGCCAGGCAAATAAGTCTTAATGCATCCAGTGCTGAAGCAGAGCCCCTTGCATTTCCCTGAAAGCAGCAGAAGATCCTTTAGTCCTGAACTGCATTTGGCATTTGGAGCAAAAGACAAGGACCTCAAGTGACCATCTTGAATGTGCTAAGTCACCCCTGCTGTGCCTTGTATCCACTTTGCACGGGGGAGCTTGGCTGCCTGTGAGCTGCTTAGTAAGACTGAGAAATTTTTTTTAATGAGTCATTTTTGAGATAATGCTTTGCGGTTCTTCCCAAAGGGCGATGAGAAGTTCTTAAATTATAATTGAATGAAAAGAGGTGCACATCAGGCCTTATTAATTAATGGCAGCAAAGTACAGATGAATAATGCTACATATCTACATGATATGTAAAAAGCTTTATAATTGTTAACAAAGACCTGTTCTATTTAGAAGACATCAAGAATAACACTTATATTTCAACACTTGACTCATAAACAGAACGAGCTATGTAGAAACAGCTTATTCTCCAGCCTGTTTTGCCCAATTCCCTTCTATGATACCATTGTACTTTTACCCAACCATAATTCTAAAGAATTATGTTCTGTTCCCTCCCTCCCTCTGTTCCCTCCTTTCTGCAAGGTGGGAAAACATTATTAAATTATATATTCCCCAGCACCAGGCAGGAAATACCCAGTAAGACAAGGTAAAGACTCAAAACATTATACTTGTTTGGTATGTATTATTTAAGCTAAATTTATCAGGAAAATAGTAATTTAAAAAAGAAAAAAAGTAGCAAAAATTGCTGTAATACCTGATAAGGGATTACTTTCATTTTTCGTGGGTTTTAGTTTGGAAGAAAGATATTTCTGTAGTGTTTTGAATTCCAGATAGCAATACTGCAACTTTTAAGGAAACCATGTAAATTTTTCAAAAGCAAATCAGAGTTTATCAAGGAGGATCTTGTTTTGTGATCCTGTCAGTCAGTTGACTCCTTCATATCCTCATTGTAAGATGATGATATAACTGATGAAAGGAATTACTTCCCGTTTATTCTATTATAGTTTAGAACAGACCACAGAATTCCTCATGTGAAACTGGGAGGAAATAACTTCTCACCATCCTATTCCAGTTATACAAAAAGGGTATTTGTTTAAATCATTGATTAATTCCACATCTTTTTCTAATTCCCTTTGTCTCTTGCACTATTAAAACTGCCTTGTTGGCTTTTTAAATCCCCAAACCCAGTGCTGCTACAGCTAATAGCATTAATGTTTTCTGGGCTGTGTGGAAAAAATGGGTAGATAAAAGCCTGTCATTGAACTGTCCTACATAATCCCTTGGCTTCAGCTTCTCTTAGAAATTCATTAAGGGTAGTAGAAAGGTCAACACAATCCAGACATCCTCAGTAAAATGCAGAAGGCCTGACATGAAATATTTACCTTTAGAATATTTCTTCCTTTAAGGGCTGTCAACAAAGATAACAATGCCAATTTCCACATATCCGTCATTTAGACTTTCTTTGCTGCAGCCACGGTAAAAATAGAATTTTGTAATGGTCACTAGTGTGAAGAGCAGTCATCTTTTTTAAAGAGTTCTCACTTGTTCCTAAAAAGTGTTCTCCAGATCTCTGCTGGAAAGGGAAGGAATAAGAAAAATACTGAGAGTGTCATTGAAGGATTAAATACATAACTGCATGAAAGAATTGTATTTTTTTTTTCACTGAACCTGTAACACCTTTATTTTGCTTGAGAGAGTGGAGTGTATGCCTTTGGACTCAGCCCAGCAGTTTTTGCTCATACAAAATCATGTGTTGGAGAGTGCCTGAGCAGAGTGCATGACAGTGCATTCCAAGATTTATGTTAAATGACACACATATTTTTCAGTGTTTCAGGGAAAGAATGATGAGGATTTGTGTTTACAACTTTTGGCTCTCTCCTGAAATACCATAAAGAACATCTTTCTCTTTCTTGCCATTTCTTTTTTTCCCATAAAGTACTGCAATATCTATGATCAAATGTAGAGAGAGACAATTATTTATGATCTTTGCCATGCTTAAGAATAAAAATAAATAAATCTGTATTTAGTTTTATTATAGAAAAGGACAGACTCTCCCTCCTGACTAGTTTGACACTCGCCAAACAGCATTAAATGGTCAGCTTCTCATAGAATTTGGAAATTACTTGCCAATTTGAAAATGCAGAGAAATGTATCGCATCCTTCCTTCACACCATGGGTAGGAATTATGTGGGTACACTGCAAATGAGGACATAAAATACTAAAGTGTGGCATAAAGTAATTCTCAGGATGTATTCCTATGAATATTTGATGGTGTCCCTGAGCCTGTCTGTTGTTACTCATTTCCATTGCAAGTGGGCACACTTTTATGGGGACATTGCCTGCTACTGCATCTTGAAATTCTAAGCTATAATTTACCACTCCCTTTTCACACATTGAACAAAGAAAACACTAGAAAATATAACTGTGTCAAGTATTCCACAAGTCCTGTACTGTTTGCATGAAGCAAATAATGAGCTGATGCTCTTCAGTCCAAGTAGCCAGAATTTGTCAGATCCTGTCTCTGTGTCTCTCTGTGTAGAGCCCAGGCAAGCACAGCCTTGATCCTCAATGCTGGCATCTCTGAGTGGTGCTGCAATGGGAGGTGTTTGTTAATAAGCATAATTTCTGCATAGACAAGTACTATTTGCTAATAAATTCCTTGATGACTGATTTGGTATTATCCAAACAAAATCTGTTTTTCCGGGCCAGTACTTTGAATGTTTGTTGTTTTCCTTTGTCTCTAGATTGGGGAACCAAAGCTCGTGCTCTGCCTGGACTGCTCTGCAGAAACCATGAGCAGTCGCCTTCTGATGAGGAATCAGAGCAGTCAGAACTCTGACAACGTTGAAACCACTGAGGAAAGAATTGAAAGCTACTACCAAGCATCAAACCCTCTGATTGCATACTATGAAAGCAAGACACTGTTATGCAAGGTAAATTACTTGACCTTTTAAATTAAATTTTTTGCTTTTTACTTCAGTTATATGCTGTATTTGGAAAACACTGACACAATACCATTTATGAACTGTTTCTGCATTTTCCAGTTGTTCTCATTTTACAATTCCCTGGTTTGTTTGCAACTTCTGTGCGTTCCACAGCACAGTTTGGAAGAATAAAACCACAGATTTATCCTTAGTCTGAGAACATATCCTGAATCAATAACTCATCTGTATAGAATCTCTTATTAAACATAAATTCTGGAAAGCTTTTCTTTAAGTATTAGGATTTATTACTCTATAAGGGCTTTCAGAATTAGGATGAAAGATTATGTTAATCCAAAGCCCTTTAGTAAAATTTTCAAAACTGACAGTGTATATCCTGAAATAAAACAGACCTGCATACAAGAAAGATATTTTTGCTGGAATAAAGAACACAGTTATATTAATTTCAATGAATTACCTCAGTTTACACCTGCTCAGGATGTGATATTTAAAACATTCTTTTTATTTTGTAATCAATACGTTACAGTGAAGCAAGAAAAATTCCATCAGTGCACTTAACTGGCACTCATTTACATATGATGTTTGGGTTTTCTTTTTCTTTTTTTCTCCATTCTGTCATAGCAAACTGTCCCTTAGTTCAGCTACAGAAAGATCTAGTCCTACTGCTCTATCTTGTCCTAAAAGGGAAAGAATCCAATAATAGTTTCCGGAAATATTATGTTGTTGGGTTTTTCTTTCTAGAGGCTGTAGCAAACATGCAAATCACACGTTCCAAACTTTTATCCTCTGCAAAGTTTCCAAAAGAAAAAAAAAGCAGCTAATTTATGCACCAATATCCTGACCTGAGAACAGGGTAAAGGACACAAAGCTGAGAAAAATGATACTCAAAGGAAGAGTCCTTATTTGTAGCCTTTCCTAACCCCAACAATAAGTGCACATAAAACAAAGCCTAAGAGGCAGAAAAAAGTTCCCGCTTACTTTTCATCTCTAAGCTTACAAAATGTTATGTTGTTTATTTGTTTTTTCTTTGAGGAGCTATTTTGCCAAAGTTGCGAGGATGTGCCTAATTAAGAATTCAGTACAATACACAATACACCAACACAGCACAATGCAAAGGAAAACAGAGCTCTCTGCCTCAATATCCTATTCCAGGGAGCTGTGCCTACCACAGTGTTTCCCTTTTTTTGAAGCATCAGGAAGTGACAGCCCCAAAGAGAGTGAAACTGCACTTAATACTTTCACACAGATTTTGCGTTCATGGTCTGTCTCATTTCACTTGACATGGACTTTCTTTGCCCTTCCTTAATGCTTCTGCTGCAACTTCCTTCTCCATCTCCTATGTAATTGCAAAACATGCAGTCTTTCCTTGAAAGCTGGTGGCTCATTAGCTCCCCAAGAAACTTTCCTAATCTGTGGGTCAGAGCTGGATATGTGACTTGTACTCTTACTATTAGTTTTGGGGAAGCTGACATTGTGTGTTTGCATGTTAGAAAATACTTTGCTTGAACAGTGCCTACACTGCATTTCTTACAATGTCTGTACATTGTCTGAACTTGCTTCTGAATGTAGTGTTTACCATACATCCATCTTCCAGGTGGAACCATTGGGTATGAAAGCTCTGTAAAATCAGCTTTATAAACATTATCGTGGAAAATGTCTTTTGAAACTACTTAAGGGTGGATATACATGTGTTGAAGAAAGCAGAGTCAAGGGGAAGTTTGCAATTCCCAGGACTGGGTTTTCTCTGAATGATGAAAGGAAATACAGGTGGAAAGCAGAACAACCGACTATAATAACTTCTGATCAAATATATCAAATACAACTTCCGACTGCAATTCTTTTTTTCATGCAGGCTAGGCTAAAATAGTCCTTGGTTTTTGTCATTTGTAATATCATACACACACAGAGAAGACTGAGACTTTACCTAGAGGCAGTCTAACATGTTTAATATTTTTCTTGCCCATTTTAATTAAAACATCATATCTTTTCAGCCTAAAATTTGTTCATTCCTAAGTGGGTTTTATCACTCTCCAACACTGACCAGTGCTGGCTGAAGATGTTAATGCTCCCGTGGAGATGCTGCTGCCTCTGGAACTCTGTTTCCTGAAAGAACTGTGTGTGTGTTTCCTATCCATTTCAGACATAGCTACTGATGTTAATTTACCAGTGCTGATTTGAAGACCCCTTAAAATGAATTCTCACCTACATTCATGGATTTATTTTAAATCACCCATGGACCTCCATGTAACTACAGATCAGAGGTTGTGCACTCTTTTTCTTAGGCAAAGCTGGTGGGATCCAATAGCTTCAGGGAAGTGATGCCTTCCTGAAGGTGCTATTTGGAGATCCAGATCAGTCTGTGATCCCAGGATACGCAATGGCCAAAGCATCTGAAGACAAGTTGTTCAAGAGAGGAAGATAAGAAGGGTCCAAAAGAGAGGCATTAACCTTTTCTATCTTTGATTCCTGCCTAGGTCTGGTTTTTCAACAGGAGCAGCTCTTCAGTGAAAGGCCCACGTGAGCTTTATGTCCCTTGAGATTGCAGCAATGCACTTTCTTAAGCATGCAGATGAGTGGGTGTTGAGATTCTAGAGGAATATTAGAGCCTAAGTCCCACTGACTTCCATGAAGATTGGCATTAACCTTTTCTAGTCAGCTTACTGCAGTGTGTGGCTAAGTTCTAAGTATTAATTGTATAAGTGATCATGTTTTATAGGGCTTGACTGTGGCACCCAGCCCCACTTGGCCACAGAAAAGAAAATCAGAAATAGACTTGTTTAATAAGAAAACAGGGTTGGCATACTGGTGTAGTTTAATTTCTCCAGTTTAAGTGTATTTAGGTTTGGACAAAGTTTTCCACAGACTGGGAACAGCACATGACAACAGTGGCATGTATTTAACTTGTCCTATCCACTCCAAAGGTTTTCAGTCCTGAAACAGGCTGATTAAATATGCAAATGTAAAATTCAGTCCTGGGCGGAAGGCCAGCAAAAGGTCTGGCATAGAAATTAATGTTGGCTGAGCACTCAGCAGAGGAGGAATGGACCTGTCACACCACATCAAGGTGTGGTGAGAGTGCAGTGTCTAAGGAGCTTTCTTACTCTGTGCATTGGAACAGGCATTAAGGCATGGTTGGATGGAGCCTGACAAACACAGTGCAGACAGAAAACTCAGCTCTGACCTGGCTTCCTCTGCACTCATTGGGAATTCTCTCCTTGCTTTACTTGCACAGAAGAGACAAAGGTATATGACTGTAGCAGCATTCTCACTTTAATTCTCGAGGATTTTACAACCTTCTCCAACCTGGACTTACTGTGCATAGGTGCATTCATAACTAACTAACATGATATTTGGAAAGGGAACATTTTTCCCTTCTGCTGACCTTTGAACAAGAACAGTGACCTGGTGAAGCTGACAAAAGATCAGGACTGTGTTGGAAATTTCCCTTTGGCCAAGATTACCTCTTCGTGTTTCTGTTCAGCAGTGGAGGCTTGAGGCAGGGCTGGAGGGTGAAGGCTCTGGGTGCAGATGAAACACCTGTGAACCTGACAGGAATAAATAACAGCAATCCTTCCAGCACCCTGCTGAGATGAAGAACTGTGTATGTATTTCCAAGGGAAGATTAACTGACTGAAGAATGAAGGTCAAAGGCAACAGTGTCCTCACTATCCTGCTGAGGCATTGTTTCTAAATTGTGCTCTGGGAGGTAAAGTAGTTGTGACTAATAAGTTAGAAATTTTTCAAATAATTTTTAAAAAATCATGTTTTGGTCATTTAGCTTAATACCCCATAATTTTTTTCGTGCTCAGTTACAGAACACCCACTTGCTGCTAAGGACAGCAAGTGGCTGCTTTTCAGTAAAGACCTTGAACTGGAGATGCAAGGGCTGAAAGCACTGCTCTCAAAAACACTGCCTGAAAGCTGACTGATTCTGTGGGAATCAGGTGCTTCAAATTAATGAAATTAAATTAAATGAAACTGAATGCATTATAGTAGTAGTAAGCAGGTAGATACTGTTGGTTTTAAATCTATTTCTCAGTGATTTCCAAGGCAGCTGGACAGAAAAGTGCATCTGAAAATTTAGTAGACACCTACTTGTGTTTTGACGTGGCTAAATGTAAATCCCTTTGAATATATGGCCCTCTGTCAACTGAGAAGAAAGGGAGAAAAAAAAAAGATTGTTTTTAATATCTGACTCATCCTTTAAAGCCTTCTTGAAGTGACAGTATGTAGGAGGATAGTAAGTAAAAGAGAAGAGCAATGCATTGGTAGTCAAGCAAGACAGCCCTGATCCTACCTAGTGAACATAAGACACCTGGTAGGTGTCTTAAATACAAGTCCCCTGTTAAAAGTCACCTGAGAAAAGGGCATGAGTCTAACAAATAAGCTAAGGAGGCCAGAACAGATGGTTAAGGGTGTCCAAAAACTTCGACAATTTCAGATCACATGCTATGAAAGCTTAGCCTACAAAGTCCAACAGAAGTTTGTTTTTCTGTGCTTAGTTCCTTTTTATTATTTTTTTCTCAGTGTTGTTCTACTGTTTCTTTCTAAAATCGGTTGAAGTCACATTTTCCATAACCATCATGAAAGAACATGTGACCATCCACCCTCTCCCAGTCTTCCACTTGTGAGCCTTCCCTTGTGATCCCATTAGAAGTGTGTGTGGGGAGGGACAACTTCCCCCGCTGGAGAAGGGGTAATCAGTGGTAACAGTGAGAGCAGGTATGTGGTTTATTTCCATCTTTGGAAAGGTTCTCAGAGACCCATTAACCCTGATAGATAAGGATGTGGGGAACAAAGAAACAACTGTTTCTCTCTTCCCCCCTTGGTGCTTTGTGGCCCATTAGATGAGACACTGATCTAGACAGATACATCAGAAACATTAGCAGGGGATTGTAGATAAAACAGCAGAAAATTCATGCCGAATGTGAATCGGTCTCAGGGCAGTGTGTTTTCAGTGGATTTACAGACAGCTTGATCCACTGCTCTGAGAACCAGGTGCTGCACAGTCTCAGAGAGGTTTTCTAACACACTTTAATGACAAAGCCATAAATGTTAGTGACAACACAGCTGAACTTGACTGACCTTCAGTAAGAAGCTTCTAACTAGTGAGTTTATTCCAGAGTCTGTCCTCAGCCATCCTCTCTACAGACAGTCAGGTTCTTCTCAGTGGCAGTATATGTTTAGGGTTCTAAATTTCAAAACCTACAACAAATGGAAATTTGTTGACAGAAAACTTAATTGGCTGATTTTAATGACAAAAGGAGCACCATTGTACTATAGGAATGGTTACTCCAATAATTTTTCATATGAGCTCATTAAGTTTCTCTGTATTTGAAGTTACCAAACCCATAGCTACATTTCAAAACTGTGGAAAACTGTATATGGATCTTGTTTTATGAGAAGCCAGCCTTAAATAGCCTTGAAAACAAGCCTAATTTATGGGGTTTGTTATATTCTGAGAAATACACAGTTTTCTCTCTGGAGCTGCTGAGAGTATTGCTGAATTACTGTAGTACTAGATGTGAATTATTGGCACATTAAGTTAGTTTTGTACAACGATGTTAAGTTAGTTTTATGAATTGGGCCTTTGTTATTTAGGAGGCCAGCATGGGAAGCACTGGGGCAGTCATTAGTCAGGCCCATCCATATTTTACTGCTGCTGTCAGGAAGTCAGCATTCCAGCCCATCATAAAGGGTAGCAATTTCCATGCTTACAGAACTAATTCTTCATCACAGCTCCCAAGATCTAGACCTGAGTATCAGTCCCAGTTCTAAAGAGGTCATCAAAAAGCCAGTGGCAATCGGCTGTGCTGATAAGATTAGATCAGTTAGACAGTGAAGAAGTATTTATGAAGTAAAGAGGCAATAAAAATACATATTAAGACGAGAGCTTTTAAATTGCTGTGGCCGTCACCCTGTGTGCAGTGTATTTCCTGTGGGACAGCCATATGAGAGTAGTTGTCTTGGCACTGGAGACAGGCAAAGCAAGGTGTTTTACAGCAGCTGAGATGGGAGCTGCTGGTTTTGTTTTAACTGGAGGAGGCAGACATTTGGTCCAGAATGGTTCACAACTCCCATTTTCTCTTTGTAAGTACCCCCCCACTTCTGAACACTTCTGAAAGATGAGCAGCCCTTGTGGGAGATCTGCCCTTTCTAAGGCACCAGCCCGTGCCTGCCTCTGCCTCAGCTCTGCAAAAAGCAGCAGCAGCAGCAAAGGCCGCCATGAGGGAGGCAAGGGAGGCGAGGGAGGCGAGGGAAGCACGGCCTGGGGGCTGGCCAGGGCCGAGGGCAGCGCAGCTCACACCGTCACACACCCCTGCAGTGTGCCCCCTTCACCCTGTCACACACCCCTGCGGTGTGCCCCCTTCACCCTGTCACACACCCCTGCGGTGTGCTCCCTTCACAGTGTCACACACCCCTGCAGTGGGCCCATTCACCCTGTCACACACCCCTGCAGTGGGTCCCCTTCACCCTGTCACACATCCCTGCAGTGTGCCCCCTTCACCCTGTCACACACCCCTGCAGTGTGCCCCCTTCACCCTGTCACACACCCCTGCAGTG
>VZRO01005011.1:243719-305077 GCA_013397915.1 Daphoenositta chrysoptera
GTCACACACCCCTGCAGTGGGCTCCCTTCACCCTGTCACACACCCCTGCAGTGTGCTCCCCTCACCCTGTCACACACCCCTGCAGTGGGCTCCCTTCACAGTGTCACACACCCCTGCAGTGTGTCCCCTTCACCCTGTCACACACCCCTGCAGTGGGCCCCCTTCACCCTGTCACACACCCCTGCAGTGGGCCCGAGGGGACTGGGCCCAGCCGGGCACGGCCCCCAAAGGCTGGCCAGGCTGGCACCGTGCTGGGCTCGGGTGTGGCACGGGCTGGTGAGATGTGCCGGCACTGCCGACAGGACGCACCAGGCACCAAACCTCACAGCACCTGCGGATGGCACCGCGGGCGGCTGTGGGAGTCCTGCAGCCCCTGGTGCATCTCTGCAAGGAGCAGCTGCTGGCTCCACGCGGGATCGGCACCGAGGGACTGAGCTGTACGGGGAGTGCAGTCAGCTGTGCAGGAGCTGGCTGCGAGACAGCACCGGAGCTGAGCAGAATTCCTTGGCCTTTTTAAAAATACAGTTATTTGAATATGAAACTCATTTAATTCTCCTGCAGACCAAAGAGATGGCAGAAAGTATTATGGTCAGGGAACGTCCCTTTCAAACACTACAATTGTCTGGCATTCTAGTCAGCAACTTGGAGATGAAAATGCAGCAGTTCAGAAGAAGATCCTTTGGCAAAGTTGTCATGGGTCCATTTAATTTTGTGCAAACTCCATGGCATGCATGCCTGAAAGACTAAGCATGGTGAAGCACAGAAGAAGCTTGCTTTAAGTAAAGACCAAAGCTCTCAGCAGGCGTATGAGGAAAGGAATAATTAGCAGATGCATCTGTGTGGTGTACACAGCCAGTGTGAAAGCTGCTTCTGTCACTGCTGTGCTGGCAAAAGACAGCTCTGCTTCCTCAAGTGACACAGCATGGGATGGATGTGAAACTCATCGCTCAGAACAGCTCAGTTCTGCCTCACTTTTTCCAGGGAACGCAGAAAAGTATTACTGGCTGCAAACGTCATTCCTCTCTGCTGAAATGCAGCTTTCTCTCCCTCAGCATAGGAAAGTAAATTGGTCTTGTTTTTGTGAAGTACAGTCATGAAAAAGAACTTGATCAGACAACTGAATCTTTGGGGTGTTAAAGAAAAAATTGCTTCAATGAAAGTTGAGTTCTACCACAAAAGCTGTGCCCCTATAAAAGACAGGGGCAAAGGATGTCATAAAACCAGAAGCAGTTCACCAAGCTTTCAAATATAAATGGACAGAAACACAGGGATTTGTTAAGTTACTGTGGAGTGCCAAAACCCAGAGAGCTGTGCAGCCCTTCAGAAGGATCTCGACAGGCTGGAGCAATGGGCAAAGAGCCCGTGGCAACTGTTCTGTATCAAGGGTGTAACTTCACTCTAAAACCTGAGCACTTGAGAGTTTAAGCTCCTTCACTTGACTAATGTACTTTGCTATAGAAAATCGAGCCTGTGGAACCTTCTTACATGAATCTGAGGAAACAAAATGAGTACTCTGGTTTATTGAAGCTGCTCCTCTACATTAGAATGCTTCCACCATGAAGCAGAACGACTTTCATTTTATATTAGACCAGTTTGTTGTGCCAATGTTTGGATTCCAAGATAATAATTTGTAATTTAATCAAAAGTGTTTTTTTCCTGCTTCACAGGTTGATGCAGAAGGAACACAGGAAGATGTTTTTCTGGAAATCTGCAAGACAATTGACTCTTTTCTGAAAAAGGAAGAGGCAGCATTTTCTTTCTCACCAGAAATGCAGTAATGGTGTGCAATGGTGTGTGCACAGCCTCGCCCACGTGCACCCCACAGCCATGATTTGCTGGTCAAAGCAGTGCTGCTTCCTTGAGAGGTATCTGGAACTTGTGCATGTGGCGTGTTACTCTAGATGAAATCTTTGTTCTGACAGTACACTCAAGAGGAAGTGGTCTGTATGCTAACCCCACTCTAAGAACTGTATTTTGTTTTCCTGGGTGTTTGCTCTTCACGGGTTAAAAGCAGCGAGGTGAGCAGCAGCTCTGGTTTGTATTGCATGGTCACACACATTCCTTGGGAAATGGGACCGTGCCTGGCCAGCAGGGAGCTCTCCACCCACCCCAGTCACTGTCCAGCAGACTGACACGAGGGTTATTGCATACAGGTTTCCCATTGCTTATTATTTTCTTTTAATTAACAGTATTAATCCTTGTGGTGTCACTTAGCCTGTTCTTGGGCTTTAGTGACTAAAACCTGTTCACTGTAACGTGCAGCTCTAAGAGAGCTGGAATTAGTCAAGCTAGAAGTTAAAATAAACTTTTCACACATCCCCAGAACACTACTGCAAGGAGAAAAATTAATTGAAGATAATTGAAGTTGAATGTTGTGGAAGTCTGTCAATCCATTATTGGGGAGCAGACACCATTTTTGAGACAGTCTTGTCTTCTGCTGGGAACGTTATGATTTTATAACTGACTTCCCAGTTTTGTGAGCTGAGAATGATGATTGTATTGTATAGTTAAATGTGCAATCCAGTAACGATCCATATTAACAGCAGTTGTACTATAGCTATTAAAGTCTGTATGTAAAGTTGATTATGAGCCAGAACATCTCATGTCATCTTTAAATTACACTTTGGAAGTATTTCAAATGCAAAATTCAGATCATCATCTGTTGTCTTGTATTGGCATTGCCAAAACGTGGGGGGTGTGGTGGGGTGGGAAATCAACAAAAAAAGGAAAATGTCAGGGATTATTTGATTCATGTTGCTTGCACCTTTAGTAAGCCATTTATCTGTAATCTGAAAAAAAGTCTGTAAAAGTCATATAGTATTTCCGTTAGGTTAACCAAAATATTGTGGAGTTTCTTTGGTATACTGACTGCTAAATAAAAGCTTGTTTGACATTCCTGTAAAGTAACTGCATCCTCTTACTGGAACTACTGGATGAATTCACAGTGAAAGTGGGTTGCATGATTGCTTGTACTGTCAAAGGTGTACTTTATGCAGCAGATTTGCATTTTTAAAGTTACCTTTCTTGTAATGAAGACATAATACAAATAAAACATGTACAAAAATGAGGAGTAATGATTTCTGTTACAGTATATGTGGGTTTAATCCTTTTCAAAGCACAGTACATGACTTGAAAATATAGCTCAAATCAGCATGCTTACAGAGTATGTCCTTTTTCCAATCAGGGCAGATTCTTCTGTTTCCTTTTCTTCCTTAGCATTTGCCCTGTAGATGCCAATTCAATTATTTTTTAGGGTCTGTTTTACGTATGTTCTTATCCTTCATATCCTGGATGCTCCTTCTTTCCTGCGTCCTTCTACAGCCTACATTTTACCTCTGGTGCTCTAAGAAGTGCTTCTCCAGCTCCAGCCAGTGCCATCGAGCCTGCAGGACCACACCAGCTCCAGGGCAGCTCTGCCTACACCAGCCCTGACGCACCTGCAGGGGCTGCTGGGGGCGGTTCTTTTTAAAAGTAGAATACTCTGCAGTTACCAGCAAGTTGCAAATTCATCTGAGTAGGATTTCTGGAGTATTTTCTATGATATTTAATTACAGTAGAAGTTATAAAAGTGTGGAGTCTCATACTTGTGCAGGATGGGAACAAAGGCAACAGTCAGCTGCTATTTTGTTGCTTTTTTGAAAATCAAATCACAAAAATTATTTACCATACACTTTAATTTTTCTTTCTGTTTCTTCTGTCTTTTCTGTGGAAAAAAAACCAAAAAAGCCCCCATGCTTGATTTGGTGTATGTGCATTAGATACCCATTTGCATACATTCATAAAGTATGCAGGAGAAATAGCTGTATATGCATGCATAGGGAAACATTAATATTTATACATATTCAATAAAAGAGGACTGATCCAAGATGCTTCTTTCTTGGGTGATTCAGACTCAAAATTATGCTTTGGCTTCCAACCTTTTTCCAAGGATACCAAGACTTTTTGTTCTTTCCAAGCTATCCTAAATTGATGACTGAGTATTTTCTCTAATTTACTTTTCCTATTTTATTCCCGTAATTTTTTCAGGATATAAACAGAAAATGAATGTTACCACAGATCCTCTTCCTGATAATACACCTTCACCAACTCTAGTTTCCTATAAAGAGCATGAATGATGTGGAAAGCACATTTTTATGGTATTAGAAAGCCTCTCAGAGCAGTACCTTTTCCAATTAAAACTAAGATACATCATGTGAGATTTGTGTTGTGTTTTTTTAAGGTTTATTAAATTTATCTAAGTATATGAGATACGTGAGATATGTTTACACATGATACTTGCTCAGTGTTTTAGTAACTGTACTGTATTACTTTCTAAATAGATTAAATGCCTAAATTTTTTTTTCTGAAGCAAAAAATAGCTACACCTAAAGTTATTGCAAAAATTAATACTGATCAATTTATAATTAAAGATACCAGGTGCAGCCAGCCAATTATCCTTCTTATTGCCATCTTTTAAAGTCAAATTCATTTGTTTTCTAGCTAATTGCTCTGAGTATTCTAGTTTCAAAGCAACTGGAAGTCTATTACAGTTATAAAATAATCAAGTGTTTCTGAATCACAAGCTATACATTTCAATAAAAAATATATTAAGTAAAATATGTCACAATAATTACAAAGCTTCTCAGACAATGGTATACACCGTACCAAGGCTACTGCAATCTGGATTTTCTGTGGTCTGACAGAGGAGTCTGGGAGTGAGGAAGGGGAGAACTGGAATGCTAAATCCTGCCAGGGCCCGCGCGGGCTGAGCAGCCCCAGCCCGGCCGAGAGCAGCCAGGGCCGGGTGCCCGAGCCAGGCCTCCTGTAAATGATTCCATCTTGATTAAAGAGTCAGAACTACACAGAAAGGAAGTCACAGCAAGCATTCTATATATAAACAGACTGTATCCACATAGTTTATTTCTCACAGTTCTCCTGACAATTGAACATTATTTAAGAACATACTGTATACACAGATAAGAAGAAACATACAAAATGTTTTAAATGATGCACAACAAAATCCAGCAGTATAAAAGAATGCATGTGAACCCTTGCTCACTGCTCAGGCTAAATTTAATCACTGTTTAAATAGTAATAAAAATACAATCTTTCATGGATCTTGTGCAGACTACAAAAGAGGAAAAATTATTACCATATATATGATTTATATTAGGCAGTTTTCTTTGATGAGTTGCACTAACAACTCCAAATACAGAGGCAGAAGGCTGTGTATTTTATTTTAAAGGAGTTAATGTTGAGTATTAGAGACTTTACACAGTTACTAGCACTGGCACTTTTCACCATATTTTGTACACATCACATGATCATCTTATATAACATTACATTTAAAAAATATATCTGAGTGACAATTTTATAACATTCACACACCATGAGCTGGTTAAGGAAGCAATGCCACATTTGCCCCCTGTAGTGCTTCACTGTTGGTAAATAGAGTTCATCGTGGTTTTAAAAAAAACATTTAAAAAATTGAAGGTCAACATGATTAAGCAGCTCCGATTTAATAAAGGCCTGTAGCCAACCATCGCCGAGACAGTGAGTATTTTTAGAGTACAGCCTAGAAGCAAACACTGTCATTGGTTAAAACCTTGCCTAAAGAAGTCAGTTACTGTGCTGAAAACTATTTCACAACAAAACTGCAAGCTACTAAACTGTTTTTATATAAATACTTCATCTCCTCTGGATCTCATTATAACCAAGTTCTTCAAAGCCTTTGGAATTTACTCTATCTTTAATGTGTGCTCTCATTTCTGGCTCACCCTTTTGTATGTTTTTCTTTTGTTTAGATTCACCACCTAAAAGTGACTAACGTGGTGAAAGAAAAGTCTCCCAGTGAAACCTTCTGCACACTAGGAATGTTCAGCTGCTGTTCAGTGATCTAGAACCATGACAGCTCAAAGCTGTAGTTTGACAAGTACACCCAGGAAGCTGTCATGCTGTGAGTGACATTTCAGGGAAAGCAGAGTCTTTCCAAAATGTGCACAGAATTAACAATGGTGCCATTGTTATTTTTCAAAGAGGATAGTAAACCCAAGATGGTAGATCTGCTTCCCATGTCATCTATTTGCTGGAAAGTAGTTTGGGTCAAGATAATTGTAACTGGTGCCCTGGGACATGCAGTAGTCTCTGTCTAAAAATGTCTCTGCTCTGTAAATAGGTTCTAACTGATGATCTTCCTTATGAATCTCTGTTTCATGCAGACTGCAAGGGAAAGAAAAAGATAACAGTTTAAAAGTCAAATATTTTCCTTATTTTTAGCTTTCAGAAACACTGATCATATGAACAGATTCATATCAAATTGGATAGCAATTCATTCATAAAGCAATTCATTCCCCCCTCTATTTAACTGTACCAAACCTATCTGTCCACCGTATTAAAAAAAGTAGAATTATACATCCAGAATCTGCTGAAAAAATGTATCTCCCACAAACAGGTGCCAAATTATCTTTCACTTTACCCAACACAGGATATGTGTCCTGTGCTGGAGCAAAGATTTCCACCCTACATAGCAATTATGCAGTAGAGGGACTCAATCCAATAACAAGCAAGTAGAAGCACAGGCTGCTCACCAGTCAGAACACGAATCGCAGAAATCCAAGGACATTTCTTGAGGGCAGTCCTGGCAGTGCCACCGAACACCCTGGATAGGTTCGATCCCGCAGTTATCACACTGTGGAGCAGATGGAAGAGCACTGAGAAAGCAGCAGCTGGAGGCACCTCCAGGGCTACCAGTGCACACCAGTTCACCCCGTGGGGATCAATCTCTGCGTGTCCAGCCCACACAGCTGAGCCCTCCTCACCACGGACCACAGCGTACTCCTGGACAAAAAATCCTCCTTCTCTAGGAGAGGCCCTCCAGAGCCCTGAGAATCCATCAAATTCATTCCCCAAATGCTCCACCTTGGCAGCATCCTGGTCAAGACAAGCAGCCCAGCCCTGCCTGCAGACTCTGCTCAGGCTCAGCTGGCTCCAGGGACTGCTGTGACAGCACAGGAACCTGATGTTCCTCACAAGCCCAGCCACAGGGAATGCCAGACCTCCATGGCAGCAGGAAGCCGTAAGCCCAGACCAGCAGAGCTTGCTGGGGCTGCAGATCAGGGCACAACAGGGCCCACTGATGCACTTTCCAATTCAGGAAATGGAGTAACACATCATGGGTGGGCTGGAACTAAAAACCAGGTGGCTGGGAAGGAAGGGCAATAATATGTTCAGAGAAGGAAGCAGAGGTCTAGAACTAAAACTGAGCAAGAAGACAAGAACTAATCCCAAGAAAATCAGAGACAACACAAAAGCTAAGTGCAAGAGTGTGGCATGAAGAGAAAAAAAACAAAGTAAAACCCAAAACTATGAAAGATGAGATGAAAAATTCACGATGGTATAGAAGAGGGGCATAAATGCAGAAATATTTGATCAAAAAAAGAAACCAAGAAAATGGTACTTGCAGACAAAGAGAGCTTTTCAAAAATTCAAACTATCAAGAGTGCTGCAGAGATAGGACTGAAAACAAAAAAGAAATGTGGGAAACAAGCCTCTGGTCCCATAGCTCATCCTCTATCCATCTATCAAAACCTGAAGTTCTCTCTCAGCATCTGTGAATCCCACTGGCACAGCAGCTGCTGCTCTAAGGCACCAGGGTTCCAAACACCTCACACACACATCTGCCACGGTGCATCCCCTCCTTCCACAGATGGCTGAGTTTGAGCTTTGGTAATGAGGAGGGACTGAGCATACCAAGAGCTGTTCTTCGAAAATATCAAGTTCAGAATAATGCTAGAACTTAAAAATTGGCTCCAGTCATCTGAATTTGAGAACCAAGACAGTGGAAAGCCTTGACCTTAATTTTTTTGTTCCAGCTCCCCTCTGCCCTGAGAAACAGAAATAATACTATGCCTTTCATTTTGTAATGAAGAAAAGAAGTATTTGCAAATTGCTTGGATATTATAGCAGTGAAAGCCATAAAAAGCCCACAAGGGATTCAATAATTCAATATTCAAAGCACAGGTTGAATAATGTGTAGTAAATGAGGCTGAAGGCTGTGCAGAACAAAAACTGCTCTCAACAGCTGCTTATTAGGTGAGGTCTGTCCAGCCCATGGACTGAATTTGCTGAGGGAAAACAGAACATAACCACCCGATTTCACAGCTTACTATACTGCATAATAGAATCAAACTCAAAGGCAAAGAAACTTTCAAACTTCAAATGCTTGACACTGTGTAATGCCAATTTACTTCTCAGAATAATTTTATGTAAAAAAGCAGTTTGTTAAAGTCTGGTCTGCCTGATTAAAGTTTCAAATTTTGGGGGGAAGAAAATGCCAATTTTAGAAATCCCCACTAAATGAAATGCCCAACACACCATGCTAACTAAACCCAACAAAAATAAAAAGCCCTTTGGTGGTCTAATAACTTAAATTTGACAGTGTCAACTGATGAGGCTGTCTTAATTTTACAGTCAATTTGAATTGAACCTTGAACTATCCTTGCATTCTTAGGTAAATGGGTATTAGAAAATAAATCTATCTCTGTAACACTAAAAAACCCTGTTACACTTACAGCAACCAGTTAAGACACAAAATCCCTTGCAAACCAGAAAATAAGATTTCAAGACTGCCCTTTCTTTCATGTTGCCTATTAATGGTTGTTACTGGGACAACACATCGGTTTAAATTAATGCTTATTTTCTTAATTTTACATAAATACTGTTTTATGTCCTTGCTTCAACTTCTGTCAGTTATCACTTGATGAGATTGTGAAGTTGCTACAAAACAAAAAAAATTAATCTATTACTCTTATCCAAAATCTGTGTCCCTTCTTTCACCTCAGGTGGAGGCAAAATTACTCCATAATCAGAAAATTATCATTAATGAATCACTGTCAAAACAGAATGTAGTGTCAAATGGAATTCTGTCATGATTTAACAAGGCTCTAATACAAGCTGTATTTTGATAATGTGGTGAGAAAAAGACAGAATGTTTATTAATTTCTATATAACATCAGCATTCTGTGAAAGCTGAGCTACCAGAAAGAATGAATTACGTGGGCTGTTTTTCCTAAAGAAAATGAGGGAAAAGAGACACGGTGAAAAAGAACTAAGGAACCAAACTCGCTGTATTAAACAGAATCTCTTCAGGAAATTCAAACCACGTTCTCTTGGAAAACTTCAATATTCCTCTGAGTAACAGAAGAACATCTCTTGCACTCACCTTAAATCCCACATGCTGCACAAACCCACTTTCTGCATGCATCTGCTGGAGCTTCTGTTTCTTCAATTTTTTAAACTCTAACAGTTCTTTGTATTCAGGTAACTCTCGATATGTTACTGGAATACTCTCTTCATCCTGTTCGAGGTAAAAAACCCCAGATAAATATTCTTACTGTAGGAATAGAGTAACTAGTAAGATATGTATTTGTTCCATAAATCACTATGTGTGATTAATAACGTCTAAGAAAATGACAGCAATATATTCTAACATACCTGGAATATATTTCTAAACACGCAAGACCCATCCCCAGTATTAACTTCTCACCTTTACTGGTCAGAGTAAAATGTGATGAGAAGCACCATGCTATGACTGAAAGAGCAGAACTTCCAGAGTTATCCAATTCCTTTATCCCTTTACTGTCTCTTAACACCTTATAGAAACAGACTGCTATTTTTCATAAATCAGTTTGTCTCCCTACAGGCCAGTGCAGACATCTTTGCCAGAGATGTCAATAAATGGTTCTCTCTTTTTCAAAGACATGCAATTCCTGTTTTTCCTCACGCAGTTTCCTTCACCAAAGGCTGAGGCTCTGTTATGAAAGGACAACAGCTCTGATTCTAGTTCAGATGCTCATTTCAAGGTAATGACTTTATTGTAGCAGCTGTAGTTGGTAGATGTCACTTGTTTTCAAGGATGACAAGTCTTTACTGATGTGGTGCAGTTTTCACATCCTGCATCGACAGGAACATTCAGGTAGGGAAAACAACTACAACTACAAGACAGTGATTAAAATTCTTCTAATCTGGTCTAAATATATAATTCCCATTATATGAATTTGTGAAGATTGAAGATTTTGTATCATATAGTAAGTTTATTAAAGGAAGTGAGGGAAAGAGGCTTTCTTTCATTTCTGAAAGGCCTTATCAATTATTTAATTGTAATTATGAACCCATATAAAGGACTAGACTGCAAACATTCAGAAAAGTTATGGTTGAATGACATGACTCAGTTGTGTAGTGATAAGCTACATTCTCTTAAATATAGAACAGGGATTCACCTTCCAAGCAAATCTCAGGAGTTTTTCTGAGAAAACTGCCTGCCACAAAACAACTGTATGCTGAATAAAGTATGCTTTAATAGCTCCCTGTGTGCATAATTCATTCTGGAATAGTAAGGAGTTGTGTTCTAGAATAATTAGACTACTCACAAAATTAAGAAATCATAACTGAAAAGTAAATGAACTCTGTTAGGAATAGTGGGTCCTCACTTGGAAATAACTCATTTATAGCAAAATAGAATTTTTTCAGGAATATTTAGGACTGGTAATAATCGGGCAAAATTTTTTTGTCTTTACACAGGAAAAGCATGTGGTAATTCCACCGTGAAGCCAAAGAAAACATATTTTTCCTGCTACACTGCTTTTCTTCTGCACCATGATGCAAAGTATTTTTCTCCAAGAGAGTGATTGTCACTAAGAGATCTGACTTTTAATACTAGAACAGAATCCTGTATGTTCATTTTGAATATAGTTTACTATCCCTTTTTGCTTCCAAATTGCTTTTATTTTGCACTGATTGTGGGAATCTTTTTGGTAACTGAGCTCCCCTGTGTCTTTCTATCTTACTGAAAAACCAGAACTGTATCTATCTGGAAATGGTGCTCTAGTGAAGAAAGAAAAGGTGATGCCAAATTAAAAAAAAAGGAAAAAAAAGTTTGTGTGTGTGGCACATGTCCACTATTATCACTGCAAAAAAGTGAAACAGTAACTTCTGTCTAAATAAAAATAAATCCCAGTTGATTTATGGTGCCTACATTAATTATTAGTTAGGACACCATGGCAAAACCAAAATGTTTCAGAAAACCGCTCAGAACAATTAGAAAATATGTATTTAAAAACAAAACAGAACAAAAGCATGTTAGCTCAAAACCAACTGCACTGCATCTCTTCTAATATGCATTTTCCTTTCCACGCCTTTTAAGATTCTTATTGGAATATGCAAAGTTAGCAGGAATGTCTGTGGGTGAGCTGAGAGATCATCAGAGAGAGAATACAGAACATGAGTGAAGATGGAATTTAAGACTGGGAAATAGATAAGTACATTTAATAATTAAGGAAGGCTATGCAGTGCAGGTAAAAAAGTCAGTAAAGAAAATGAATGGACTTCTAGTGGGTGGCCTCAATATTGTGTTATGCAACAAGCTTTTCACACACAGGATGTCACTAGGCTCACCAAAAAAAAATAGAATTAACAAGTCAGGTTCTTCAGTCTAAGCACAGGAAATCCACAGTGATTCACACCAGCTGTGAAACTTGCCCAGCTCCCAAGCAGTAGGATATAGTCCCTCTATGATTCTAGATGGAAATGGGAACGACGTATGTCTAAATTCTTGCTGTATTATTGCATGGGATAAATTAGGAAAGTAGCACACACCATGATGTAGCAATTCACTGGGTTAGGATGTCTACTAGAATTTGCCTCTGAGAATACATAAATATGCTTGTTGATTGACAATTCAGTCTGTTAGTTCACACTCTGAAGTGGATTTTACAAAATCCATAATTAATTCAGCCAGTAAAAGAAAAAAAAAAGCAATGATGCCAATAGCACTTGACTTTTACCAGGGCTCTATGTAACCTTTCTAAAACACATCTTTAACCAGAATCCCAACTATACAATTTACATGATTTTCAAACCTCTCTCATGCCAGATCACTTTTAAAATATATGCAACTAAAAGTTCTTTGAGCTATTTCAGGACAAAATTTTTCATGACTTACAGACTTCCTTCCTGATTTGGTCTCAATTTTTTGCTGTTGGAGGCTGTTATATTAAAGATGTATTTATAATTCAAAATAGCTCATGAATCTTATGACAATTTAATACTTACTTGATGGTATTTTATGGTGAAGATGCCTAATCCTCTAAACACTATACAAGGTCAAAGTGACAGCAAGCAAGACATTCTCTGATTTAAATGACATACCGATACTTCCTCTTCTGCTGCAGTATCCATATGGCTGTGAAAACTGCATCTGTCATCATCTTCATCCATATAAACTGGAGGTTCATGAGATGTCATGAAAGTTGAAGGTTTGAAAAGATGTTTATTTAAAGGATGTTGCCGTCTACTTGATGACTACAGTGAAAAAATGGTATATTTTTAAAAACATTCCTTGGCTATTATTTTAAAAATCTTCATTGATAAAACTTTGCCTGGAATTTGTTCTTTTGCACTAAATAATCTATCATATTTCCAATTACTTTTACTTATATCTCTGTATCATAGCCTCCCACAGCTGGAGTTCTTCTCTTTCATAACAGGTGGAATCAAATGAACAGTGCAATACTTTGGTAGAAATGCAGCAATAAAGAGCCCTTTCCATAAAGCCCCTACCCTCTAAACAGGTGAGACTGACAGCAAAAGTGAAACACAAAGTAAGGCTGTTACAATTTTGAAGACTGAAGACCAGAGAGCAAAAATATTAAAAAACTTCCAATGGTGTGGGAGACTGAGCAAGGAAGTAATTTTGCCCAGGTCCAAGAGCCAAAAGGTCCATGCTTGACACTCATCATCAACTCCTTGTATTTGTGCCTTAGAAGAAAATTGAGTCTAGCCCTATTGTCCTGGTGCAGGAGAAATAGAGCAATTCATTGCATCAAAAAGAGAATTCTAAGAGTTAGAAAGAACTGCTCTCTGAAGGTTCTTTTTCGTGGCCACCGCATGAAAAAGGAACCTAAAAAACATTAGGTGAAATAAATTACTCCATTAGTGCACATCTAGGAACTTTCAAGCTTAATGCTGTCTGAAGGTAAGAATGCATGCTACTTTTAAAAGGCACTCAGCCCCTATCACTTATTCCACAGTGGGAGAATATTAAATATCAAAAAGAATGATTTGGGGTGAATGAAATTGACTCAACCCCTTACTTATACCTACTTTCAGGACCAGCATTTTGACATTTAATGTCAAAACTTGCATTCCTCAACTTTAAAAAAACCCAAGAGTGTGAAACAGAAATGTAAGCACATAAAGTGTTTTTTCTAACAATCATAAAAAAGAGGATTGTTTTACACTGTGCCTAGCTGCTCATGCAGCTAAAGCAAAAGGAATACTTGGAATAGTAAGTATTTTCTCCTTTTTTAGCATGAGTTTTTATCCCAAAAGGTTCCTATATCAGTTACAAACCTGTAATTTTACAGTACAATCCTTTATCTCTAAAGAGGGATTCAATCTCTAAAGAGGGATGTAGCATTGTTTTATAGTTATGCAGTTTAAAAAGTAAAGGCACAGATGACACAAATGATTTCGATGGAATGCATCTATGCAGACAGAAGTATCACAAGGAATTGAGATGAGCTCTGTTCAGTCTTAAGGGAAGAGATGAAGTCTAGTAACAACTGGAAGGTGGTACCTCTGATCTGCAGAACTACTACAGTGCAAAAAAGAAAAGAATTTCTTCTAAGACTAATGTACTGTACCCACTGTTGTTGAAATTTTCCACTTTCTGCCTTATGAGCACCAGCTACCTGTGTTTTGGTGCTTTTATGGTTTCCCTTAAGACTTCAAACCTCTCTAAAATACTTCCATGTATAGATGGTATTTCAGCTTGAGCTGACACAGTGATTTGCATTTTCTGTTAACAGAAAGCAGATCTGCATTCAATACTAGATCTGGAGTAAGGAAAGGAAAACTGTGCCTATGCTTATACAGTAGCACTGCCATGCATAACAGTGCTGTGACCTACAAATTGAACTGAGGATTTGAATTCTCTGCTTCTGGTGAAGAATGAACTAAAATACTACTGAAAAGCAGACAGTTAGAGATCCTTTTCCCTGTGGGAAATTTATCTCTAGATTAAGCTTAAAAGCAGGTGCACTAATGATATTATGTAAGGA
This sequence comes from Daphoenositta chrysoptera, assembly GCA_013397915.1. Lineage (NCBI taxonomy): Eukaryota > Metazoa > Chordata > Aves > Passeriformes > Daphoenositta > Daphoenositta chrysoptera. Next base: position 257,816 of record VZRO01005011.1, read on the forward strand.
TTAAATTGAAAATGATAAGCCATAATTGAAGAAGTGAATACTAGAGTCCTAAATCTCTGATCCAGTTTTATTTTCACCAGAGTAGGTAATGGTTATACAGGAAAATAAACTGATACATCCTGCGTAATTTCCTGTATCATTTGTTAGAAGAGACATATGTCATATGAGTAAATATACAAGGTAACATCAACAAGATATTCAAGAACTGAACGGGCTTCTCACCTCTCCAGTAACCATTTTAAAAAAGCATCCTGAACAATCCCCATGGAGAAATGCAAGTTATTTTCTTGTGAAGCATCCCTTTTGACACAAATCTTTCCATTAAATATATCTATGTTTCTTATTTTCCCTTAGGTACGTGCTTGAAGTAGTAGCATCCAGTTTTCATCCTTCTATGACTGGCAATAAAGCAGACACACTGCAGCTACAGTGTATGTGTACACTCAATATCAAAATTAGGACAAGCATAACACAAGCACGACCCAGGCTTCCAATAGCCCTTGCATTTCCTTTCTGCTGCATTATGTTATCTGCACTGGAAACCTGGGAATAACTAACCTGCTATGGTGCTGTCAATCTGTGCTCTAAGGAGACAATCTGTGCTCTGTTAGCAGACTGAGAGCTCAATTTCTCCCCAGACACTGTTTGATTTTTTTCATCTGCTGTATTTCTTACATGGGATACAAATATAACACAGGGATGCTGCTTAATACAAACCAGGGCACAACGACCTTACTCTTATGAGCTCGCAATAAGGATGTGAATCACACTGCAAAAACTGATGGAAGTATTAGATATGTTCTAGATAGAAGCCTAAGAAAAATCTCTATGATGGGACCATTACTGTTGCAGTATGAGAATGTTAAGAATTTTATAGAAAATATGTTTCACTCTTGGTTATACTGGGTTTGTCAGCAGTGGGATCACTGTTCAAATTAGTGAAAAATACAGTTAAAATGCCCCACATCAATTAAGTACTGCCACTGTTTATCAAATCCAGTGATCTGCTGCCTGGCAGCATTGCACACATTCTGTAATGATGGTCTTTCCAAACAAAATTAACAGGAAACAACAAAAGGTGTGACCAAGGTAATTTAAAGTGGTACAGTGGCATAAAGAACTCAAACAATTACAATTTTCAGAACTGAACTTTTGGTGTCTCTTGAAATCAGCCACACAGTATTATCATACTACACAAATCAGCCCCAACTGTGTAAGTAATTTGGAATTCTGACAGATGAAATCTCCACAGCATTTAAGGTATCAATGTTTCCAGCTGGTTTTTTTGTTCTTCTGCCAGAAAGCACATTTCCAATAGACAAAGGGGCAGACAGAGTCACGTCTGCACCTTCCCTGCCTCTGTTTATAGAGCACAATAGTAGATTAAAATCCTGGTGAAAGTAAAATGATATTACCGTGATGGATGGCAACTGGAAAGCCTCCAATACAAGCACTTATTGTTTGCAGTAACTTCAGAGAATACCAAGAGACAACTAAGGGTGTGTAACACTTTAAATCATTACACAGTGACCGTGGTAGATCTTTGTACCAACCCACCGACAGCAACTTTTGTTTCCAACCTTTCCAAGAACCAAATCTGCAACTCTGCATTTTTGTAGAATCAATATAAAGTTTACTCTGTTCTTTGTCAGAAAACATCATGGACACCTGGATGCAAACCAGTAATGTTACTCCACAAACTGCCACTGTAAAGGGTTTTGAAGTTTTGTAAATACCATGGAAACAAAAAATACCCCAAACCCAATAAAATAAAATTCCCATGAAACCTGAGACTGCCCTCTTCTACTGCCTATGGTCCTTATTAGTACCCAAGAGCACCTTAAAGATTATTTAAATCAAAATATGTGACTGATCTGCACAGAAATTTAGTCCTTTCTCTTGCAAATTAAGATTTTTGGAACCATATTTTTTTCTCATCCATTCCAAGATCAGAAACAGCACTGTATTTTAATGCACATTTCAGTCTTAAGCCTATGCTTGAGCTAATTCAGCATGCTCAGTTATTCATAATTTTCCATGGTTTTATTAATTAGAAGATTATTGTACAATATGCATTACAGAGCTTCTTATCTTCTTCCAACAGGGTTTTCATTATCATTTTCTGATCAGCTGTAGTAAACTTATAAATGAGGAAGAAGTACCCCAAGACCATCATTCTACCCTGTTAGTTCAGCCTGCAAACTGAACACTTCATGCCCCCAAGAGTTGTCAATGTGAAACCAGAATTATCATCTAATTCACTCCATAATGCTACTGACAAAAGAAGATTACTTCATTAAGTAACTTTATTAAAAGTATTAATGATTCTGACTCAACTTGCACATAAATGCAAACAGAAATACAGAATTCTGTAAAATTGTCTCACCTTTTTGGAATATAAATATAGGTTTGGAGTTCTTCCTGGAACTGGAATACCAGCTTTAGTCAGTTTAATAAAGTATTTTTGCACTCTACTGGCAACCTAGAAAAAACAAGATACAACAACTCAATGTGAAATGAAATGAAATTGGTCTTCACTCCGAAGTTTTGCCACGATTGCTACATTGATTAAGAATATTAGGAAAAGAAATCCTCTGGATTCTACTCTGTGACAACTACTCTAACTGGTAATCTAATCTAATCTTGCAGTGCTGCATTTGTACTATTTCCAGATGCTTTGACAGCTTTCAGAGAAAAAAATTACCCTTCTTTAAACACACAGAGAAAATCTTACAAAAATTGTGACAGAAAGAACTTTAGTAGTTTGCTTCCTGCTGCAGCTAAACTCATTCTTAACAATGCCAGCTATGTTATACACAGTTAGCACAGAGAAAGTAGGTCTCCATTTAAAAAGTAAGTAAGCATGTCTACTTTTTCAGGTTTGGAGAAATACAGATATGATCAGAAATGAGCTAATCCTGTATACTTAAGTACTTAATTATACTTTTATCTGAAAGCACACAACTGAAATAAAAGAAATTAAAATACTGTAAACACAGAATACCAGCGTTTTTTGCTTCTGGTCAAAATGGTGAAAATTCATTTTGGGGGAAAAATTCCAACAAGTCAGATGCAGAAATACTTGGTGTCTCCTCATCTGTGTCCTTTTGTGGATCTCAGCCCCTGTACAGAACTAATTCTTCTGTCTGTGATATTTACATGTCTGCCCATTCTACAGTGCTGAGGTGCAGGATGTTCAGCACTCCAGTGTAACTCAGTCTGAGCACAGCTGGTGTCACTACACTTGCTGTATAGAATTAAATGTGTGCTGTCAAAATCTAATAAACAGTTAGGTCTGGCAACTTTGCCATGGGCTTTGGGGCACATTTAACATTCTGTATTTGTGATCCAGTGTAAGAGTCACATTGTTATTGGTGAAATGCAGGCCCTGCTGTTGCATTTTTAAAACGAAGTGATTACTGAAAATACACTGAATTTTCTTTACTGATATTTTAAAAAAAAAGTAAAGACAAGGGATTACTTCTCAAAGTGTTTGACATGTTACCTGCTTTGCTGTTCTATTTCCCAGTTCATCTGCTATCTTCTGCCACCGTCGGGACTCTACTTCCTCTGGTGGATACTTCAAAAGCAATTGCTCGAGCTTTTTCTAAATCAACAGTGAAAAGGAATAAATATATTTTTCCTAGTACAGGTATGAGTTGTCAAGTATCTAAATACATATGACTCACATCTCTCAAGTGCTATAAACATTATTACACAATTTGCTTTGAAGCTCATGTAGGTTACCACAGCTACAAAATTAAAGTGTTTCCCATTACCTGTTCCTCTACAGTCCACAGCTGGTTAAAAGTTTCAGGTTTGGTCTCATCACAAAGTCGCCCTCTTATCATCTGCTCAAATACAGGACATAAAATGGAATATGTGTTTAGAAAAATTATAGCTGGGATAATTGATTTGAACCCTCTTCCTACTTAAGTTAAACTGAAACCAAACTAAAGCATGAGACTTCAAAATAAAATTTGCCTAAGCCAAAGTTTAGTTCAGGGATTTGAGTACAGGAATGGCATGTCATCCATCACCAATACGAACATTTGAAGAAACAGTTAAAGATATTCACATTACATACGGAAAAGAAGAAAAAAATGTAAAAATCACCATTTTGTAATTTTTTTCTTTCCTTTTCAACAACTACCTGTGGACGACTGTTTGTGGAACCTTCTGGACCATCACTTAAAGGCAAGACAGAGTACGAAACAGACTCTCCATCCTTCTTGGGATCCAAAGGACTTTTTGGTCTTGCAGGTATACCTACTGTAAGCAACACAAAGGAAGAATTATTGAACTTCCACACTGGTCATTTCTTTCTTGTAACATATGCCTGCTTGCTTTTACCTTTGTCAAAAATCAGCTTCACTCTCCTACTGTTTCGTTTTCGGTTTTTGAATTCTCTCTCAAAGTTTCCAAGGCTAGTGGTGTATTGGTCCCAGGCAATCTCAGGGAGCTGAACAACTCTCTGAGGAAATGGAAGACCCATATCAACCTGAAAAAACAAGAATGAAAAGTAAAAAGCAATATTTAATGCAATCACTTTATATCCAAACAAAAAACCTACAAATACTGAAACACTACAAAACCCAGTGCTGCTTTTTATTTGACACAAGAACGGAAAACCAGAATTTTTGAAGTGCCATGCAGCACACAGTTTTTTTAAAGAGAAGGTGAGATCTTTTGAGAATAACACACAACAGTGCATATAGAATATGCAGCGGCACGGTCAATGATGGCTTATTGAGCAGAAAACTTTAAAGTGTGCATTTCACAGCTGAAATCAGGTGTTTGACACTTCAATAACCTGTTTCTGTCTGTCCTTTATTAAACATATTGTTAGCACAGGATCTGTACCTTTCTTAACCCAGGAACCCAAAAGATTCAGAGTTTTATCACCTGATAAACCTCCACTCCTCCCATCAGAGAAATCTGTGCCTATTTTGCACTGATTTTGCTGTCTTCTGCATAGAACAAAACTGTTGCAAAGCTCACCTCTTTATTTAAAGGTCAACTGCAAGACTATTATTCCTTTGGTCCTTTTTGGGCAAAAATACACCAGAGTACTTTAAACTGTCATTAATATTTCCCCATAAAATGACTATCAAATGCAACACTTACATCATGCATGCTATTAACTCCTCTCAACAGAAAGACAACTACTGAAACCAAGGGGCTTACATCTGACCTAGGTGTCTGCAAAGCTAGGAAAAGAGAACCCTAACTCCATTCTTCACTGAAATCCATGTTGCCATCAGACTAGAAAGTAACTGTGTTTGCCAGTGGTAGATGCTGCAGCGATAAAGGATTCAAGCTGGAAACATTTTTTCAGTATTCTTGTTACTTCAGGGGTTTTTTAAAACTTGAAAGGAAAATGTTTCCTGACAGAGATGGATTCTCCTCTATCAGACAATATTCTGTCATGTGTAACTCAGGTATGTGTTCTAGTGTTCACTTCGGGTTTGGGATATAGACTACATTACATACCCTACCAAATTCACTCAAAGCACATTTCAGTTCTCAAATGAGAAAGATTAGAAAGTTTTCATCTGATACTTCCAGTCACCTGTAGATTTCAAGTTGTCCTAAAATACCTACACTACAAGTAAAAATTTTAAAATTACACTTCTATATACCAAAAAAAAAAGGAAGCATATCTGATAAACTCATTGAAGATCTATTTCTTACAGATCTAATAAGAAAGCAAAGAGCTATTTTTGCTCAGCAGTTAAAAGATTTAAACTCGTAATTTTTTTGCCAAGTATATGTATCTATTCTCCAATTTCTACAGAAGATGAGTTACTAGTTATTAAAAAAAAATTCCAAGTAAGACTTAGGAAAAGTCCATAGAAATACCTTCTTCTGGAGTCTTTCCACAAATCCAATAGGATCTTTCAGTGCTTCTCTCTGGTGTCTGCCTAAACTTTCAAGATCTTGAACTGCTTGAGTACGTTGAGCCTCGAGTACAGCAATCGTCTGTAACAGTCTCTGATAACTACAGAGACAAAGGAAAACATCTCACTGCATTTGCCTTTAAAAGTGACACCCCCCACCTAAACACTAGCCATGGTTATCTACCAGATTTCATAGCTTATCTGAACCATTTCATAAGCATTTTTACTGAATTATAGTAAAAATATATTAGATTTATTTTATGAGTAGATGAATTTATATAAACCCATGAAGAAAAAAATTATTTAACTCTCCAGTGGTTTCCTTTAAATGTAAATTCTATAGTAGCTGAAACAATATGGTGTCAGGGACAACCTATATTCATATTCTCAACAGATGTAACCAACAAGCTTTGTTTACAAAGTTAAAAATACCACAAATAAAATGAGCTAATTTCTCTTCCACTTCAACATCAGCTTCCTTCTACCCCAATACAAGTGACTACCACAGAATTTTAACATTTCACTCAACCAGCCAAACGCTGGAGAGGAATGGTTTAGAAACACAGCATTTTGTAGAAGCTCCACCTTAGAGCAGAACATGAGAATAATTTTTGAAATGTAACAACAAACCAAGGAATAAGTAATTTGCAAAATAAATTCAAATCAGATTCCCCTAAGAATACAGAAACTGAATGAAAATGTCAGTGTTCCCTCAGACGTGCCACCCCAGATTCACAGGCAATTTGGACTATTTAACAGACACATTTGAGTCTCACTGATGTGACAGTCCTGCCTGGACCCAGTAATGTGTGCTTTCCAAACTGTGTTTGATAAACTTAACTCACACTCAGGAAATCATATGACATTTTAACACAGCCTTTAAAAACCAGTTACCTTCATTTAATACCTTTTATTAGCTTTAAAGTTACTGTTGCCCACTTCAGTTTCTGAAATCCAGTAGTTACCCATGGCCCCTGTTGTTGTAAATTACTATTTTCAGAAAGTATCAACTTTCTTCATGAAAATGTTTCTATTAAATGTAATTTAATATTACAACTGTCATTTAGTTCAGCACAAAATACACATACTAAAATCAGGTAAGAGCTGTTCACTACTACAGTATTTCAGTAAGTTTCTTTCTGTTCTCTTATTGCTAAAACAAAGACAAGCCTGGCACAATGAATTCCATGGATACAACAGAAAAGATCCAGAGGTTACTGAAGTAATTCAAGTTTTCAATTGACTGCACTAGCAATTGGGTAAGGCTTTAAGTGGAGGGAAGTAAACAATCTTAAGGCAAAATACAGGCTTTGTACTTTCAAATGTTTAAGCTTCTACCTGGACATTAACCTGCTGCTTCTCCAATTTTCTTTCCACTCAAATGTAACATTTGCAAACATAAAATATAGCTATACTTTCTGAAGTTTGAAATTAAAATACTGAGCTTGTTTAAAAACAATAGGACATGATTCTGTCATGAATTTATTATTATTATGTCATTTGTCTGCACATATTCAGGTTTACAAGGAACTAAGACCTAAACCACTTGTTTCATAGGCCATTAACACAGAACAGTACTGACTATTTTCACTACTGGGAAAGTGCTCCAGTTTCTTCTAATCAAAATAACTCTGCATAAAACGAGATCATTAATGTGGTGAATGTTTTTCAACAGGTGAAAAACCAACTTCAGAAACAGCCTACAGAAGTGGTGACAGCACATCAGAAGTGGCCTGAGACAACAGCAGAGCTCAGGTTGCTCCAGGCTTACAGGATCTACCAGCAGTGGGATGAAGATCTTTACTCAGCCCTTACACACAGCATGAAGATCTTTACTCAGCCCTTACACACAGCACGGGCTGGGCCAGCTCTGCCTGCACTCAGGGGCTGGCAGCACCTCTGAGCCCTGGGGGCTCCCAACAGGCAGGATGCCAATATGCTCGTGGAGATGCAGCTGTAACAACACAGAGAGCTCAGGGATACCTGGGGAGAGGATTTGCCCTGGACAACAAAAAGCCTGTTTCCATCAGCAGGTGCCCCCACTCGTGTTTAGCAGAGCCACAGGGACAGAGGCTCAGCAGCATGCACGAATTTGCAGCTAAGAAAAAGGCTGGTATTTATTTAACATTTTTTTCTTGAGCCATTTTACTTCATTTATTCAAACTGTATTTAAGCAATAGATTTTCTAAATGAAATTGGAAGAAAGTAATAATTTTGTTTAAAACATGTAGATGCATAGAAGTAAAAAGCAACCAAATGTTAGAGATTTAAATGAAGCGATAATTTAATGATGATTCATTCACTCGTGTGAAGGGAAGCCAATCATCTTAATGAGGTAGCCTTCAATAATTTAGTCTGAATGGAAAGATGAATATACATTTGAGGAATAACACAAAACCAAGAATATTCAACTTCAGTTACTTCCTTCATTAAAACATTCACGTGACCTCACTGAAGTGGTCTTCGTGGAATTAAGTAAAAATACAAGAATGTCAGATCAGTCAAAAACATGTCATATGATACTGATCTGTGACTAGAGTAACATTATAATGAAATAACTGAAGAGAGAAAAGGGGTTTTTGAACCAACTATTCAGACAAAAATGTGTCCCAGCACTTTTTTGTCCCTCTGCTAAGAAAGGGATTAACTTGGAGCTATCTGCTTTAACTTCCATATCCTGTTTTTATGAATTAATATATTCTGACGCCCAAAAATAAGACTGCAGTTTTATCAAGTTAGTATCAGAAGTATTGAAATACACAAAAATGGGAATTTGGGGATCTTCCATTGCCTAGAAAACAAAATTGAAAATACTAGTTCTGAAGTACACAGTTTGCTCCATATTCTGGTACTTCAGACTTGCTCCAGAACTGCATTCCACCCAAACCACTGCACATCCCTTTCAACTTAAACAGGACTTTTTAATGAGCTGTATGTCTGCAAATGTTCTTTTAAGTTTTGAACAACTACTATTTCCACAGGCTCTCTGGTCCTATATGACTGTAACAAAGCCAAGTATTTCTCTGAAAAAGCAGCAAGCTAAATAATAACACACACACTGAGTCCCTTCTGGAAGCATCTGTCTGTTCTGGCCTCTTAGTCTCAAATGCTACCATAATGCTTCTGCTGCATTACACAAAAGAGATCCTGTGAGTAATTTCCAGGACTATTAAAAAAAAAAACCAAAACCAAAACAAAACAAAAAAAACCCCCGCCCAAACCAAACCAACAAAAAAAAAGTGGCTAAAAATTTTGCTGTCTATCTTTCCAGGCTCTTTGTAATTAAGCACAATTCTGATCCAAACTACCTCCTGAACTTGTGTTAAAATTCTCCAAAATTTAAAAAGACTAATAAAAGAGAAAGTAGCTCATGAATCTGCTGCAAAACCAGCTCCATCATTCAATGAAGGCACTCAAAGAGCAACCACCTCAACATCATCCAGCTACAGTTAGTTACATTATTTTCTCTGAAAGATCTGTCAGGAATTACCATGGAAAATTATCTCACATCCTTTGCCAAAACCAAACTATTGAGTAAACTCACAGACAGGTCCCCTCCACTGACTGAAGCTACACTTTCCTCAGTGATAAACATTAACTTGTTAGCACATACAAAACCCAAAGCAGTTTCCTTTGCAGGAAAACTTTCATTCCAGAGAATGTAATTCTGTTTCCACAATCCCAGTGCTGAAACACTCTTGCAAGTCCTTAAATCGTGTTAATTGCCAAGAATCTTCCAGATGAACACTCGAATTATTCAGAACAGTACAGAAACAGCTTCAGTATCTCTGCTGAAAAACCTTGATTAACACTGGGTTTTGAGGGACCAATATTTCAAAAAGGAAAGCTACTTCTCACAGATTGACACTGATCAGCAGGAATTCCTGCTGATTCATTTTTTCTTTTACAGTGATAAGTACTCCACTCTTTTGGACTGCTCCATGAAATAATTATCACAGAGCAGAGCCAGATTTCTGGAAGTCCTGCCATAAGCACTTAGATCTTAACACAATTAATTTCCATGACTCTAGTTCTAACAGTGATTAGGGACACAGCAGCCTCCTCTCTTGCCTGTGACAAAACTTGAGAATAGCATCTACTGCCTTAATGAGACCTATGTCCATTCTGATCCAGTTTACTGAGATCTACTTTCAAAATGCTTTTCCCCTCCATTCTTTCCATTCTAGTACCATTTACATTTCCAAATCAGAGTTCCCAGTCACATCACAGATTTCAGTTTCTCTGCGTCAGGACCTAACAGCAACCTTTAGAAAACACTATATGAATAGGAATCAATCTGCCTTAACAACTGCATGTTTCTTAAGATAACTCTTGCTTTTTATACTAAGTGACTTGGCAGTGACCTGTAAAAGGGGCCACATCATTCACCATTTTAAAATAAATTAATTTTTTACAGTAAGAGTCTCTCAGAGAGTCCCTCCATGGTTCCTGCAGGTTTCCTCTCCCTTGAAGAGAAGAACATACTGTACTTTTAGCCTTAGTTGAATGAGTTATGAGCAACTGATACCACAAAATGAAGATTTTAACTTTTAGGTACGTAAATCAAATTAGTGGGTGAAATAAAGTGGCTGTGGATAACATTCACGCCAATCAAAAAAAAAAAAACCAAAACAATATCCAAAGTCACTTGAAATTACTTTGGCAGCTATATTTGCCTTACATCATTCAGTACCTTGCAAAGATATGTACTTTGATGCCTAATTAAAAAGAAGTTATTTATCCTCTTGACTTCTAAAGTGCTGTGCAGCTGGTGGTCATCAATTTCCCCTCGCAAAATTAACTGTGCTTCTCCAGTTACATATAGTTCACAGTATGTTAAAATGTACAGTATCAACAATTCTGGGGGCTCTGACAGTAAAAATGTGTACCACAATTTAGAAATACTCTGGTTCTCGTGCAGGTAGGAACTGTTTTACATGAGGGTGTACACACATCTCATAATAAAACACAGCAAAAATATGTATAGAAAAAAATTGTTATTTTGTATTTCCAAGAGCTGTGACACAAAACTGGTTATCAGTCACTGGGAGGATCTGAGCAAGTCTTTGTTTCATTGCCATCTGCTGGCACTGCAGCAAAGTACAGCTTACAACCTGCTCTCCCACACCCAGGTCATTTATTACTCTGGATTTTGGTCTATTAAAAAAAAAAATCCCTTATTAGACGCTAAGATGAGAAAGTATTGGATATTAAACCTGTTACCAGACTGTAAATTATATAGTAAAAAGGGGAACATTAATTGCACTTAGAATTTCTAAGTCACCCAAGGAGCTGTAGTTTAAGAGATTGGCTCCCTGGAGAAACCTGTGAATCAGATCAAACACAATCCTGTCATTTCAAAGAAGTGTGGGGTTTTTTTGTTTGGGCTTTGTTCGTTTGAGTTCAGAAATAACAGAAAATGCTCCCAGCTCTTACGTTTGGGCTGAAATCTTTGCCAGTGTCACAATACAGTAATTCTGACACTGCAGAATTTCTTGCAAATTATTCTGATGCGTATCTAAGATTTTTAAACAATCTCCAACTGCACTCTGGAAGAGTCTGGGGTTTAATGCTGGACGTGCAGAGCACACAACAGCAATGAGAAAGCACAAGAGACTCATGCAGAATGGCTCTTCTTTGATCTCCCTTCAGAAATAACAAAGAGTTAAAGGGCATCATCAACAAGAGCACACAAATATCAACCCTTGTCAGGACTTGTAAAAGCACCTTTGCCTGGAGGAAGCAGCACATGGTGGGTTTTTACCTACCTAAGGCTTAGACACTGTGACCAAGGTAATCTACTTACATACAGCCTTTTCTGCAACTCTTTATTAAATTGCTTTCTACTCTGGCTTAACCTATTTACACATACTGTCATCTACTGTACTTTCACTATGCATATTTAATATTCATACTTCAGACCTTTTAAAGTATTTCAAAGATGAGTAAATAATTAAACTGCATCTCTGTTATACATTAAAAACTAAAGTACACATTAAATGGCTTCAGCTTCTTCAAGTCTACTGTGCCAGGAATGGAACACAAAGCACTATTTCTGAATGTCAGCCTCACACCTATTTAAAACAAAACAGAACTAATCCAAAAAGCGTATTTTTAAAGAAAATTTTAAAAAATCCAACAAATCCCAAGGCAAAATAGAAAATCCTACTGCAATAATTTACCTGGATGCAAAAGAACAATTTTCCACTCAAATTTTACCTTTCTTTCAACTTTCACAGCTTCAGATTTTGTGTTTCAAGCATCTGAATAGTATTTCATTGGTTATCAACTTGTGATGTCCCCTTCTTTCTTAAATTCTTAACTCTTCCCCAGAAACAGAACACCCACTCATATATTTCTATAGGCTTCATTCTTGTCAAGAGCTGTCCAACACACTCAGCAGGATTTAATATTAGCTGTACAAAAGCACCCTTATCAAATACCCACATTTCCAGCAACTTTTCAGAATTTTTAGTAGCAATTACGTCTCTGTGCCTCTAAAGAAACACGGAACTTTTTCAGTCTTGTCAACAAAACAGCATCCATCAGTCCTCCTCCAGTTAACACAGTTTAATAGAGCCTTTTGATACTCTTTTGACAGCACTCTTAACCACTTGTCTGCAGGACAGTGACATTCAGTAGGGAAAAAGATACAGGTCCTTGTCAGTCCTCTATTTTCCAGGCTTGAATTGACACGAGATAATGACAGTAAAATTGTTTTCTTCACAAGGGGCACAGAAAGACAGACTGACAGCATATCCCAAACTTCATCTCCTTCCCTCTCATCATCTCTAATGAAAATGGTCCCAGTTCCTTTACTGAGGGAAAGTATCACACAGATTCCTCCAGCATGAGCACTTGGATATTCCTCTCTAGAAAGATGCTGGGGAAAGCAACTGTTCAGAAGGAGCTTTATTCCAGAGACAAAGTAAGAGCAACCCATGCCCCCATGAAACCGACCCAACTGCACAGAAACCCTCTGATGAAACAAGCAGAGAAAGCTGGCAACAGCAATTACTAAACTCCTTCAACTCACTCTAAATCAGTTTCTGCAGGTTCTCACCCAAGCAAGACACACACATATACTCAATTATTCAGGTACATATTCTTACCATAGGAACAAATCAACATACTCCCCTCAAGTATCTGTTACTGTGATATCTGAATATTAGAACTGAATTACAAGAATATGATCTACAATCATGAGTGGCTGAAAGTTCTAACAGCAATACAAAGCATTATTTATCAATACTTTCTGGCTAAAGAAGGGGAAGAAAAGTTAGAAATAAGGAAGAAAATTAATCAAAAAATATTTTTATTAGTCCTCACTATAATAAACCATGGACAAACACAGCTGGTCCTTGGCTTAGGAAGCATAAAACCATCAAAGGCTGTTATACAGAACAGCAGCAATATTTTTACTTTGAGCTATCCAAAGCAAAATAAAGATGTGCAATAACGAAAAATGAAAAATCAGCTGGCTATTCCTACCAAGAGCAAAGTTGAAAGGAATCCAAAAAGTAGGACCTTTTTAACTCTGAAATGCAGGTATTGTTGTACCAAAGGAACAACTGTATTGATTAGCACTCACTGCTGACTGAAAGAAGCTTGTACAATATGTACTGCTCATGCAATTCCTTTTTAACAGATACTGCTGGTCAGTTTTGCAGTTCATGCTGGAGATGCTGCTGAAATTTCATGAAAGAGTGGAACAGAAACTTAAAATTAGTAATGGAGCAATTTCAAGCTGGGTTAGTTAAAATGGACAAATAAAGACAGCCACACTCTCAAAGCAAATGGCAGTCACTTTGTTCTTGCCTTCTTGGTTGCATCATTATGCTTCTAATATTTTAGTGATCCCTACAAAGTAGGCAATTATGGTGACATTAATTTATTCCTTGTTTCACCACACAACTTTCACATTGACATAACTGCTAAAACCACAATTTATTGCTTCTGCTTTTAAGGGTCCTTGTGTGTGCAGCCAAAACCACAGCCAGAGCCTTACCCTCACAGTTGAGTTGGGTCAATACATTACTGCCCTATCTTTTCTTGGCTTTCTTGCCTTTTTTTTAAAATCAGGACCATGATTCCTATGGCATTTGATATTTGTTTCCAACTGGTATTTCCTATACCTCAAAACAATCTTTATTATTTATTGATCCTTAATTTTCCAGTTTAGATGAATTTACTAATGAGCATCCTTAGAAATGGTAAGCATTTCCAAATGAACAGGCAGAAGAGCAATTTTCTACATTTTTCTGTATTAGAATAATAGGTTTGTTGTTGCCTGTGGTTGGATTTTTTTTTTTTTAATATTTGTGCATTTTTCCCCTCCATGATTTTTTGGTCCATGTTGACCAAAGAAATTGGAAAGACAAAGTGAATTCTTGTGTATTCTCCAAAAACTGGCAGCTTGGAAAGGAGGTGAGACCGTAACTACTGTCTCTACAAGAGACAGGCAGGCAGAATTCAACTGTTACTCCTCACATCCCTCCATCCATCCACCAGCCCACACATCCAGAGGTACAACACCAAGGCAGCCAACAGGGAAACATCTCTGCACTGGACAGTTCACACTCTCTTTCTTCCAGGAGTGAACTGCTACAACAGAGGACTCTTGGAGGTGAGAGCATAGATGTAGGCAGAAAGAGAAAAAGCAGGCAAATCAGGAGGGAATTCAAGGAGTAAAGGACACAAATCCAAACGAAATCAAGCTTTGCTTTCCACAGGATGCACTGCTTAAGTGAGGGCTGCACTGTGTTTGCTGGGGCTGCTGGTGGGATTGTGCTGTGGCTGGCAGCAAGATGCCTCTGCTCAGGGAAGAAAAACCAATGTGACAAATGTACTTGACATTTAATGGCTCCCAGAGTGTGCCCGTTCCTAGGGAGCAAAAAGCTGACCCAGCACATGCCCAAGGCATTATCTCTTGTAAAGTAAGAGCTCTAGTCTTTACTGAATAGTTTGTGGAATTATAAAACATGATTTTATGATTACAATAGTCTTAACTAGACTTTAATCTTTAGTCCTGCAAAAATTTTGTGTCATATAACTTTTCCATTGACAAGTATTTATAGACAGAAATTATCTTATAGAACATGATAAAATAGTAATGCTGGCAGCAAAAAATTCTCAAAATACTTCGTATTTTAAGGTGTAGTAAAATACAAGGATTTCATAAATAAATGTGGTTACATGCCTGTTATACTGTCACATTTTAGTAACACAATTACCTGCAAAACCAAACTGATCAGAAAGCCGTATTAGAAGTTTCTAATTGATTTCCATGGTATTTCTATTTTGTGGATCAACTAGCTACAGCATCCAACTTTTACATGATTTTACCTAAAGTCAGCCTTGGGTTTGGTTACTTAGAACACAGACCAATCTACCAGACAGTAGAAACCACTCTCTGAAAAAACACTGGCTTTTCATGTTTTAGTTTGACATTAATAGGTAGTTTAAGAACAATATCACTGTATGCCACACCAGTTTTGTGGAACAAAGGATGAATTAAAACACACTGCAATCTAATATAAAGGGCATTTATGTTTGGTTTTTTACCATTATTAACTCCTCTTTTCCTTCACTAAAAATGTATACCCCTCATCAATTCTTTCATATTGGTGATACATTCTACAAGTAACTCAGAGGTATGAATTAAAACTGCTACAATGAAAAGTAACTCGATTTACACCAATTCCCTTTATTCTTTAAGATGAAACAAAGTCAGAAGCGAAGTCCCCACAGACCAAAACTGATGTCTCAGGAAAATGAATTATTAGCTACTCAAAGCTACATGACATCATTACATGAAATGTTAAGATTTATCTGTACATTGAAATAAATCCCTATTGTGTGATCAATTGAACTTTAATTCGGAGACATATAGCTGAATACAGAGGGATTATTTATAAAACTTATCTATTAGTATTATTATTAGCCAATATATTTGAAGACAGACATGGATATTTTTATCTTTTCCAGTTAGGGAAAAAACATGGTGCAGGTAAAATTAGAAAATTAGAAATTTAGAACAAGGATATTACAGTTACTTTAAGAAGACTGTGTTTAAGGCAGTTCTCAACCAACTGGTATGGCAAGGTGCACCAAGTCCTATCCTAACAATTCAAGTGCAGTAAGATGAACTTTTATATAGAACTGCTTTAACTTGATTCTTTAGGCAGAAAATTTGTGACTGAATAAAATAGAAAACCTATGCCACAGGAAATCCTACAAATGTTTCTTTCCTTTCTCACATCCATATAATATTACAAGCGGATCCAAAGACATATACCTTATTATCATCAATTGCTAAGTATATGTAAATCTGACTGCATGATCCTGCATGGTTCTCTGTGTTTCCAAGATCTCTGCACAACACAACCCACTGCAGGTAAGAATCCACAAGACTGGCTTTTAAGAGATGTATTAAAATCTTGCATTTAATCTGTCTTCACTTTAAATGCCAGTGCAGCTGTTAGGATTTTAAATATTATCAAGTAATAAAGATACATGAAAATATCTATCTACTGAACAAGGTCCTAACTCTTGGAATTAAAGGCCTGTAGGGAACTGCTTGTGCATAATGCTTCTATTTTAGTCACCTTACCTCCAGGTCTAAGTGGTTCCTGTAAAACAAACTGCAGCTTACAGAATCCTGCAAATGCATTCTGTAACACATTATATGCATGTGAAACCTCAATTCTTCAATTACATTTTCTTCTAGAACCCAGGACTAAGAGTCAAACAAAGATTTTCCCTTTGTGCAACCTCATACCTGCCAAACATTGCAATCTCCAAAGGAAGTAGAGAGGAAGAAGAAGAAAATAAAAAACAAAACCAAAAAGGGCACTAAGTGAAACACTGGGCAAAGGCAAAAAGCACTGAGAATAAAATGCTGCACAAGACAGAAAATTAAGGTACTGCAGTATGAGATAGAATTACAGTATAAAAAGATACAGCAAAGAGATATGAGAAATGCCTGAGGAAAGACATATGCAAAATACTAAGCACAGCATATAAAATTCAGCAGAGTAGAAAGTTTTAAATCAGAAAGTTCAGTCTTGATGAAAGTATCTCAAGAGAAAATGCAAATGTTTCTGAGCTAGAACATTGAAGCAAAATTCTCAAATATGCACCAAACCATACTTTTCTGAGAGCAATTACAATACACAAAAATTTCAATTATGTGTGTAGCAACAGAAAACATTAACACTTTACAACTATACAACCCCCAGATCAGCCCGTTATTATCTACAAAAATGTCTATGTTGTGATAAAATTTCTGCTTAAGAGAACTCATCTCTGTCTTTGTAGGACAGATCTATTTTAATAAAGAAGTTGTGGGAACAGCCATCATTTCAGCCTTCTCTCTGAATAATAATATTCCATAATGTGTGATGGTTGTTTTTCCTATTATATCATCCAGTTTTACCAGAAATATTAATATATGAATGTTGTTTAAACATGTCAGGATTCAAAGAGCAACAAAATTCATACAGAAATACGACAATATATATTTAGGTTTTTTTCTTAGAGAAAGTCTTACCAGCTCCTAAAGATTTTGGTATATTCATATTTTATCAATGTCACAATAATTTTCTTGAAGAGTGAAAATCAACTGTATGAATGTGTATGTCACCAAACTATGTAATGTAACAGGAAATAATCAAAGTTTACAGCCATATAAAATTGCTTCTGTGACACAGAGGAATGTATTTTTTTTCTGCCATGGAGCATCCAAAGAATTATACTAATGCCTTCTTGTAGAAATCTGCCTCCTCAACCTAGCCAAGATGCTAATGTCTCTCTGAACTGGCTTTTAAAAGAGAACAGAAACATAAACCAGAGGACAAAACACCCATAATAATCCCAAACTGACGAAGGAGAGGAAAACAGAACTGTACCATTTGAAGATCTGATATGCAGAACACCCGAACACTTGGCTTAGGCAGAACTACCACAAGCCAAGTGAATGCCCTCTACCTCCAGCTAAACCTGCCTTAGCATGGGAACCCTGGAATTCTGTGCATCTGACCAATCAGGGAATCCATTTCTGCTAGAACTGGCTGGTTTATTTTTTTAGTTTAACACTTCAGAAAATAAGTACCAAATGAGATTAAACAAGGGTATAATTAAGACACTATTCAAAAACTGTAACACATGAATTAAGAGTATCCTGTAATGAACTTCGCTATTTTTAAAACTGGATAGAGGATATAGTGCACTGCACTTGATTTATTCTTGAACTATGAAATGCTGCATAAATGACAACTGCACTCATACGTCAAAACATTGACTTAAGTTTTTTAGATGCAGAACTTTAGCTCTATTACCATGCAGAACCATCAGAATACCAGACTTATTTTCTTACAAATGTAAACAACTAAAAAGGATGGCCCATAATATTCCAGTTCTATCAAAAATTTTTTAAATGAAGAGAAGATACAGCTAACACTCCCTTCAGTAGCATGCTTCCCTTTGGGAAAGTAGAAATATAGGACAGGATAAAAACAATAACCAGTTCTTTTGGAATTCTGCATTTAGGCAACAAGCTGGCAGCAAGCTACCAAGTCTTACTTGCAATTTCAAAATCTCCACAACAAGTTCTCACAAACTGAACAACAGTTCAGTTGCCAACAGCCGCCAATCTGAACAACTCCCCATTTCTTCAGAACTGTGTAAGTTCAAAAGCTAACACTAGGGCACACACCTGAAATTTTCAAGGACAGGTTAGATCTGTGTTTAAGAACAGAAAAAAACTACTGTTACTTTTACAGTATTTTTTCCTAAAAAACACAACCCCCTACACCACATTACTAATGCCTCTGTGTACTAATATCAGATGACATCATATTACATACAGATCCAAAATCATCCTAAGGAGTCAAAAGACAGCAGTCCATTTTTCCCATTTATAATTTAAGGAAAAGTAATTTTCTTTCTATCTACTGGGAAAAGCATCCACTTTGGACTGATGGCTGAAGCTGCAAATATTTGATCATAGTTTCATTTCATCATAGTTTGTCTAACCCGTGCTCAAATACAAAATTTTCTGATTAAAATTATTTATTCATATCTAATACTGAACAAAATTTCACTATATAAATAATGCAACTCTAATATAAAAAATCCAGTTATACTGGATTAAACAATCACCTGTGCCTTGTGCCCTTATTCACAGTACTGTGCTGTGAACACTCACTACATTTACACTGAACCAGTGCTTCAACCCCTCATATGAAGCAAACTGAAGATCATCTGCACTTGGCCTTTCAGAACTCACAACAAAATAGAGAACATCTACTGAACAGCAAAACATAGGATCAAAACAGCATTACAAAGACTGTGAAATAAAAAACTGTCCTAATCTAGTACTTGAAGACAAATTTTCCCCATGTAAATTTTCTTCAGTGAATGGCCCTTTTGTTTCAAAAATCTCTTGCACAGTTACCACAAGGTGTAATTACCACAGTTCTACTTACAGACATTCAGATGACCAACATAAAAACAAGCTAGAGCTCTTTTATAATAATAATAATAATAATAATCACCATAATAATTTGTACATGTCTATGTTTACATAAAATGAATATAAATAGCAATGTAGACATAATTTACTTTGGAGAAAGTTGCTGCATTTGATCATTTCATCTTCCTGAACACAATAATGCTGAGTTCTTTCCCATGACACTCTGAAAAAAGTATCTAAATTCTATGTACAACAGATCAATAATTGTATAAGCTGTGTCTGCAGTGTCTACTGGATATGCTGATAAATGACCAAAATCTAATTTAAGGTTTGGTTTCCTTTGGTTTTCCTTCCAGCTAGTTTTTAAGCGAAAATAAGTAACAGATGCATTTTTAAACAAACAAAAAACCTGAAAAAACTCAAAAAAACCAAGTTCTGGCTCAAGAATTCCAATTGCTAGAAATGTATAAACCACATTGCTGTACCATACTGCATATTAAATAGGGTTTAATTTTGTTTGAGGTAGAAACAAGAAAAATGAAGACTGAAGAGTATGAAAATTATAAAGCACTTAAATTTTTGTGGAAGTACGTTAAATACTTAATAAATTTTAGTAATAATAATATATTTTTGGTAAGAAACAAAAGCAGAATTCATGGTTACCATAGTTACACATACTCTTTGTTGTGTTTCAATGCCACATGATCTGATTCAAAGTAATACACATCAGGCTCTTCCTCATCCTCCTCTGCAGTGTGGATGTTGGCACTCTCTTTGGCAGATGGTACAAATCCAGCAACAAGCCTAGACTCAGAAAGTGGCTTTCTTAGTCCATCACTCCCATGATCCCCTGCATTATTATTTCTCTCTTTTTCATTCTGTTTGATTTCTTCAGACTTTTTAGGCGATCCATTGATATTATTAATACCTACAGGTACATTCTTTTCAGTAGGACTAAGATTATTTTCCTCAACCTGTCCGTTTTCTCTACAAGGAGAGTTATTTTTAGTAGGGCTGCTTCTGGCAGGGGCAGCCCTTCGTGGTGAAGTTCTCAATGTGTATCTGTGTTCTTGGAGTTCCAACATATTTGTCATCTGAGCTGAAACACAGTTCAGCACTGAAGAATGTGGTTCAGGTTCACCTGAGATTGATGCACTGTCATGGTGAGTATTCAGGTTGCTATTGGTGTTTTCAGCACACTGTTCCTTAGAGGCACTGCTATCTCCCACAACATCCACCTCCTCCTCCGAATCCCTTAACAAAGATGACTGGATTTCAGAAAAGGACCCTGTAGCTGGCTCATATGCCTGATTAGCATGCTCCTCAGGCAAGCAGTCATTTATTGTTTTGTGGTCCTCTACCTTTACCTGTTCTTGAGAGTTTGTGCAAGGCACATAATGGTCTACAACGCTGTCCTCTTTGCTGCTGTTAAGCAACAATGAAGAATGGGCAAATGAGTTTCCATTTTCTGCTACTGGTTTGTCCTTGGGCGTATGGGAACCAGCACTGTTCTGCTTAGCGTTCCCATCGAGCTGACAGTCATCACAGTTAAGAGAATTTGAGTCTCTCTCACCAACTCCATTGACAGTCTGATAACCTGCAACCTCTTCAACTACTGCAGAATTATTAAACCCTTCTGCACAGACATTCACCTTTTTAACTTCCCTTTTCTCACAATCATCCAATATAAGACATCGACAAGCTCGCTTAGTCCCCGTGGAGGCTGCATCATTGTCCGACACTAAGCTTTTATGCTCCAATGGCTCCTTCTCTGCTTTAGTGGGCAAGTCTTCCTCAGAGCTGTTGGGTGCCTCTGAACGTAGACAGCGCTTAATTCTTTTCAAAACTGGTGAAACAGGTTCTGCTTGTTTTTTTTCACTATTTTCCACAGTTTGCTTATCAGCATTATCTTTTTCCGAAGTGGACAGCCCTCTCTTCCTAGGGCTCACCCACGACTCCCGAGCACTCTGCTGTTTCAGATCAGCAGTTCTGCCACCGTTGCTGCCCTTCTGAGCTTGCACAGACTCTGGCCTCTTCTTTGGTGACCTGGAGCGGATTTGAGGGTGGGGTGAGACTTCCTCCGGATGAGCAATACTACGGTTCCTTAATGTTCTACCACAAAAATTTTCATCCAAACCATTTAAACCCACTGTAGATCTTGTAACACGAGTAGATCGAGAAGCAGCCATACTATGGCGAGTCCCTAAAGTATGTTCATCGTGATCCACTCACTGGGAAACCTTTGAAAGAAATGTAAACAAAACAGTCAGAAACAAGATTTAAAAAACACCTAGAGACACAGCAAATCTGAAGAATGTATTGTCCCAAATATACCAATGCAAAACTGAATAAGCCCACTCAATGTACTCATATTGCTTCTTTCCAAGGTATTTCTTTAGTGCATTAAATTTTTCCATTTCAGCTACAAAGTAGCTGACTTGGTATTTGTGGTTATTCTGGCTTTAGTACTTGTGTGAGAGTTGCTCATATTTATGCCTTATGTAAGGCTGGAATGTCCCAGTTAGGTTCTAGTTACTAAAATACACTATTTTTATGTATTGTACACATGTTATACTGTATTAGTATTATTATTTAAATTTGTCTCTTCAAGTAAGAGGTATGAGATTGCATTCTCAATATCCCACAGTTTCTAGTTACATGATTTCACAGACTAAGAAGTAAAGCATTAAAATTGCATTTGCTTACTCAGTTGTTGCTTAAAGCAAAAACAAATCTCTCATAAATAACAAAACAGAACTGCAATTCTAATTTAGCAGGGAATTAAAAAAAATAAAGCCCACCACTAAAAAATACTTACAGTTGTTATTACTAAAAATGAAATAAAACAAAATTTCTGAATCAGAATCATAAAATCATTCCAGCTGGAAAGGGCTTTGGGAGGCAATCCTATCTAACCTCCCATTCAAATGAACAGGAGGCCTAAATTCAGATTTAGTTACATGGGACATTATCCAGCTGGGTCTTGAAAAACACTGAATACAGATATTCCACAACTTCTCTGGGCGAACTGTTCCAGTGTTTAACTGTCTTTAAAGCAAAAATATTTTTTCTTATATCCAGGTGGGGCCTCTCCTGCTTCTGTATCACACATGACAAGAAGCAGCCTGGCTCTATCAGTAATCTCCTCTGAGCTGCTGGAAGGCTGTTGCCCGAGTCTCTCAATTGGTGAGATGAACCATCACTCACATCACAATTAAGTAAATTCAGATTCAAAGAGAACTTTGAAACATCCCATTTCAGAGTGTCTGTATTTCACATTTCAGAGTGAAATGTAGGAGTACTTGACCTGCCCAGTATCTCAAAATAATTTTAAGAGAAATCAGTTTATTCTTACCCTTCTATTCATTTAATCTTTAAAAATTTAATGTGTCAAACTGTGTATCACCACAGATCTCTCATAATAGCCATGCTAATGAATAGATTCAAATTTGTGCATAATGGCATACCTTCCCTTTTTCATCTACATTAATTCCAGATTATACAAACCTGTCCAGCTGTCATATGTGAAGACTACAAATTTTAAATATGTAATCAAACCTTTCACATATTACTTAGAAATGCTGAAAATAACAAATGGAGAAAATAGTTTCAAGAAGTGTTTTTCATTTTCAGCAAAGAAGGGAAAAAAAAAAGAACATAAATTCTCCCATATCTACTATTTAAGTGTCAGATGGTCCTAGTAAAGAAAAGAGAATTGGACAAGACCAGTACACTCTTAACCAATACAATTCTGTTTAACAATTTTCAGTATTTACTATATTATATGTTTAGGAATTCATAATGCAAGCAGTATTTCTTAAGGAAAGCAATGTATCTTAAAAGTATTGCTTGGTGTAGTTCTGGACAAAACTGTAGAAGAAAGCACATCATTTTGCGTACATGTGGTATAGCTCTATACACAACTGTGTACAACAGCACATTATTTTGTGCAACAAAGAAAAGAACAATTATAAAGAGAAAATTTCAAATGTTCTCAAAGCTGCGATTTATTTGTGCTGCTACAACCCTCCTGCTTGTTAGCTATTGCTGCTGCCTTACATGAATACCTGGAAAGGTGCACTGTTTGTATTCCTGAAAATACACCTAAAGACATACTGCAGCACTAACTTTTATTCTGTCCACTTAAAATTAAGTAAGTGTGAGCTCTCCAACACACTCTGCCTTAAGAGAAAATATAAATAATATGTCAAGCGGCAAATGGTCAAACATCAGCAGCTGAGTGAAGAAAGCAGAACTCTGTGTGTTTTCTATAATGGTTTTCATACCTATTTTCCACACGGATAAACTTGCCTGCATATTCTCCCTCTTTGCACACAAGCTCAATACCATCTGGAGAGTGATCTCATTTGGGGTTGAACCCAAACATGAAAAACAGTGTTTATTTACATATTCCATTTCCCCTAGGTTGTTCTAATTAAAGCTGGCACACATTAGGGGTGAGTAACTGACATTTCAAATCAATACCAATAAAATAACCTAAACCAAATTGAAATGTATACTTTGGTTAGTAATTACTGCTGAACTCAACAGCCTTTAGAAATCTTATGTAAGAGAGAAATCTTTACTGATTTGCTGCTATGATACTTTCTAAAGAAATACACCTTACATGACAAGATAAAAAGTTATTATTTCCTTAGTACAAATGTAAAAAAACTTACCATTGCAAAACTAGAAGAAATATAAACTTCTGGCATTTCATGCAGCAGACTCTTACTGTACCACTCAAATAATATCAACATTTCTGATATCCATCATGTAATCCAAATGCTTTACTAGTTTATGCCATCACATTAACAAGATTTTGAAAACTGTTGAGAAAAAGACAAAGATATCAATAAAACATTTAAATTACTACAATGAAGAAGAATGCAACAGGACATATAAAGAATAACGGCTTTTTAAAGAAGAAATTATCAATTTGAAAAGTGTCCTACATAAGGAAAGAACAATATGCTATAAAGTAATTAAGTATGTGAAAGGCTAATTTAGGTTTCAAGTATAAAACATGTTTTGTGATAGTTTCTAAGTGGTCCACTGTATCATAAACTAAATGTGCAAGCAAATGAATTCACAGGAGTCATGTTAAGAGTGTTCAAATTTCAGAAGATATTTGAAGAGACACAAAAAAACAAGTAGTGAAAGGTATTAGTACACTAATGAATTATTAAATGCATTGTCAAATGTATTTTATAATTAGATACAAAGTTAATTTTAATTAACTGAGCAGAACTCTAAACTTATATTGGCTCCAAATCCCCGAATAACCTCCATCTATACAACAGGACTGAAACACTTTCTAGAGTTCACATTAAACCTATCCTTCATACAAGGAAAACAATGTATAGCACCTCATTTGTAGTGAAAGTGAAATATTTTGGATACTGAAAGGCAGAAATACATCTATAGACCCAAAAGTCACACAACACTTTCAGTCACCTCCAAGTTGGGCATTTGTGCCAATGACAAAGTTACTACTTGAAATAACACACCAGCAATCACCTTTAATTTAAGAACATCTAGTACTATGAAGGCACTATAATTCACTAAAGAATAGTGGTTATTGAAGCTTTCTTCATATTCTATTGACTTCAAAAAAGTGAGCTTATTTTCATCTTGACAATTCAAAACTTCATGATGCAAAACACAAGCTGACAGGTTCCTCCGTATTCTTCGTTCTACACAGTTTTTATATTTAGATTACTGGAAATTGTCTTTACTTTCAACCTAGTTAGGATTTCCTACTGGTAAGAACAGAAAATTAATTCACCATTAAGATGCCAATTCAAAATACAAACTGAGCTGCCTAAGAGGAGAAGAGATTAATTATGCGTAATTGAGGTGAAATTCAGTAACAGAAGACGTTTCTACAGTGATGCTACAGAAGTATAATAAATTCTATTATGTGGATAACTGAATCAAATCAGGTTTCATTTATGCAGTGGGATTTCTCAATTTAACAAACAGCAGAGAACTATCATCATAATAAGATAAACAAAGAATGGAAGAACAAGAAGGCAAACACAACCACTTGAAAATGCATGTTACTCTTAATCCATGTTGTCTGGAGACACCAAAAGTATGACAGATTTTGACCAATTTTTGAAAAAGAACAACCAACTCCCAAAAAATACTAAAGCTCAATAACTTTGGTAAAAATACAAAATATATTTAAACAAAAAAACATTTAAAAAACCCAAACAAAATATAACAGTGAGTCAATCAGAAGGTGACCTAATCACAACATTTTAAATTGCTTTACCAATCCTAAGTAAAGAACATATGAATAAGCTGTTTGAAGAATGGCTGGAATAATAATGTCAATATTTTGTCAGATTTGTACACCTCATCTCTCCTGATTTTCTTCTGCCCAAAACAACCCTATTTTATTCACGGTAGGAAAGACACAACCCCTGCTGTGTCTATTTGCCTTTGGGGACAGCTAAAGCATTTCAGACACAGCAAAAACATTGTGTAAATATCAAAGAGGAGAAACCAAGGTGGGTAAAAAAAGTTTTACCTCGTCAGGATTTTTTGTTTGGTAGGAGCTTGCAGGGATGGAGGAGGGAATAATAATTTAAAAAACCAGGAAAATTTAATCAGGATACAGTGAAATGACTGCACCTTAATTACACTTAAAACCTAGAAAACAACATTCGCAGGGGCTTAACAAGTGAACAATTATATAATTTTTACCAGAAGTTTCCTTGGAAAAACTGTCTTGAAAATTAACTATTATTCCTTTACATTGCATAACCAATTACAATGACATTTTTCACTTAGAACAACCACATCTTCTGTGGCAGAGAAATTCAATGGAAGAATTATTTAATGTTTTGGACACCACTCCAAACACCACCACTCCATTTTAGAAGCTATTTATGAGTAGGAATAAGGAGTGCAATGAAACTAAATAAGCTTTTAGGTCTAAAAGCCTTTCTTCAGGGAACCACATCAACATTTAAGAAAGAATATTGGAATACTGCAATAAAGACTGAAAGTTTGAAGACCGATAATCAGCTAAGAAACACCACACTGTGGTCTGCAGAGCCCACTAAAAATTAAGAAGTTTGCAGGTTAAATAGGGTGTAATGCATACAGAGCTCTGAAATAAGTAAGGGACTATGAATTTGTCTCTTGTGGGAAAGGACCTGTGTAAGAAACCAGTGAGCAAATACTGCTGCTGAAACCATACAGGAAATGGTCATACATTAATCAGTATGGACAATCTTCAGAGTGAGATGAAGTTCAACTGCTTGCAGAAATTGTCTGTACCTCTTACACATAACCAAGAACCTCATGACAACATAGGATGCATTTCAGGGTATGCATTTTTGCATTAAGAACCCTTAAACTAACTCAGCTGTAGGCAGACTCTACCAAAACACACCATATTCACATTATGCTAGAATTTTTAATTAACTTAACCACAAGCCTATTTAGTAAAGTTACTGAATGCTGAACTGTGTGCATGAAAAGTTCTAGCAACAAAGGAAACATTTACATAGAGATGAAACCCAACAGTTAAAGACAGCAGAATGAGGAAAACCCTTCCTAAATATGCAGAATAACCAATTTTTTTACTGGGTTACACCGGTACTGTCTATCTGGGAGTCAAGTACGAGCCCAATTGTTTAAAGGAACTCAGAAACATGGATACACTTAAAAGGATGTTCCATGTGGCCCTAAGCTAAAAAACAGACAGTGAAGACATGGTCAACACCTGAACATACTGGGTGTATACCAGACCTGAAACAAGCAAAGCAACAGAAGCCTCTACTATAACTGTGGTGGAATTATATATTTGGAACTTAAGATGGATAAATTAACATCACACACAACATTAAACAAATAAAAAAATAATTGTGTACTGGGGGTGGGGGAGAACAGACTCTTGCAACAGAAGTCTCCAATAGTTATTTGATGTCACTATTTAATGAAAATGGGCAATACCTAAAGTCTTCCACAACTATTCAACTCTAGAAAACAGAACAGTGTGTTTATCTGATCTAGAGTATAATCAATCATCTTCATATTGAAGAGAAATAATCTATTCTCTTCTTGTTCTTCTGAGTCTCATCTAACAGTCAGCATGCTCAGTGATAATACTGCAGTGGTAAAGATTCAAACTTTCCCCAGTGTTCAGATATTGCATCTGTGGATATCTGATAGCAGAAGCACTCTCTAGTACCATACTTCAGTAAATCCCCAAATTACTTCAGAGACAGTATCTGCTATTGGCAAAGTTACCATTTACAAGAGCAAATGTGACACATACAGAATTGCCCAAAGTAATAAATAAAACTGGTGGATCTCTGTGGTATAAAATAACAGTTCTTAAATTCTCTGCAGAGCAATGGAATGGTACTTAAAACAGTACATTTTAAAAAATTGAAAGCAGCAGCTATTTATGCAAACAGAATCTAATCCCTTACAGAAATATTTGTCCAAGATAAAAAAATTAGCACCTCTGAAAAGATGAGAATCTGCAGAGACACCAGATTATCAAAATTTTGGATTATCTCCACGCAGAAAATACATCACTTCCTAACGAAGTAGTATTACTACTAATTAGGGATGAATTTCATTTAACAAATTATATTCAGCAGTCTATCACATCTAGAGTATGCCAGCATCTCTTCCCACACATACCGAGCTTCACATAACTGCATTAGCAAGAAATCAGTTTTCTGGAAACAGCATTTTATTTTTCTGATTCTAGATTACATCAAAACAAGCAGTACTTTCAAATGATAGAATTAACCTCCACCAAAAGACATTACAAAGATGTTACTCGAAATAATATATAACAATAAGCAGTTTAAAGCTATAATGAAAGCTTAAATGCAATAAAAATAAATAAATGTTACTGGAATTATTCTGAGATTTCAGCTGTCCCTGACACAGTGAGATTATATTACATATGGTCAAATTATAGTCTTTCAGAATGGAACTACTTATATTAATCTTATATATAAAAGGCTAGTAAGATAAAATAAAGAAAGTAAAAGATAAAAATATAGAATAGTATGAAAAAATTATCTACAGGTTTTAAAAGCTAGCAAACTAGCAAGGGCAATGTTTTACTCAAAACTAAAACTGCAAAGAACCAGAATGGGTAGTTCAATATGCTGTTTTTCTTCTTTAAAATAGATGGGTTCACTAGACTAGACAAGCCTATTCTTACATAAGAAGAAAGAATTCTTTAGAAAGAATCTTCTTGTGGAAAGCTATTTCTACTTCTTTCTGGAAGAAAAAAAAAATGTAATAGCCAGTTAAAATGAATTGGTACTTATATAATAGGATATATGAAAACAAACAAAAGCTCATCCTCCTCCTCTCCAACACTGTCTTATTATTTCTCTAAAACCACAAAATGTAAGAAAAAGGTTGAATCAGAAAGTTATATGACAATGACCAGCAATGCACATTTGTTCCTTTGCACTCAGCAATGTTATCAAAACTGCTCACAGCACTGGTATTTCTCACTCTTCTGGGCTCCCTATAAGAGGAAACTTACTGGGAGGATGGGTATGATACAGGCATCACCCCTCTTCCAGCCAGACATTCCAAGATAAGACTGCAAAATTACTTCACATAAAACTAAATATGAATTACACAAGTGAGACTTTACAGTAGAACTCTAGAAACGCAACCACTATATCAAATTTCTTCTCTTTAAAGCCTGAAACACTTAAACTGCTTTCAGTTTCTTGTATCTTGGCCAAATTAGAGTTTGTGCTGAAATTATACATTGAAGCATCTGTCTCAGACTGATATTCCCACCCTGCTGTCTCTCTCCTGAATTCTCAGTCAAAATAATTACTCATTTCTGTGCACAAATATGGAAATTATTTTAAACCCTTCTTACTGCTTAAGACACATCTGACTGCTTCTTCAAGAAGGTTTTTTTCCTCCATATTTTGGAGTAAGAAACTGGCATTCAGCACAGAGAAGCGTTTGCCTGAGAACTAAAATCCTGGTGGAGCTGAGATGAAGGCAGGCTGAGGGGAATGCTAAGTGGGAATGCACTGGTAAGGACAGCAGCTACATTAGCAAAATGAGTGGATGCTGACTGGAGAAAGAGACAGACTGGAAATCCTGAAGAACTGCTAGAAGACAGAAAGATCACAACTGTGAAGAAGGAAAACTGAAACTGGGAATAACTGCAAGGAAAAGGCAGAATCTGTGATTTTACCTAGTCCTAACTCACCTACTCACATCACACTGCACTTATACCAATTATCTGTCACAAATACCTGGGACAACTCTGTCAACACAACTATTTGTGAAACTATGTTTTGAAATAACAATCTACAAATAGGTCAGAGTTGAACATATCATCTTTTCTTCTTTTCTTTTCAGATGGCTTCAGATGAATCAATTTTTGCCTGTGGGTCATATTAAAGGACAACATGCTGCAGCACAAGCATGGGATCACATGGCCACACCAAAAGGTGAAGATGTGAACTTTGCACGGTGGTACCACAGCCCCTTGGAACAATAAACCACATTCCACACTTCAACACACTACCTGGTGTGTTCCTCTTAACCACGTCATCGTAACAGAAAAATGCAAAAAAAGATCATTTAATACAAATTGCACTTTACTGAATAAAGACAGTAGCTTTAAGTAAACTCCCTTACTGAACCTACTTTACTGACTCATATATAGGAATAAAATCACTACTATCTGATACAATTAACTTATCAAGAAAATTAAAACCACACTATGTAAATACCATGTCCCAATTAAAAAAACTATGCTTAGCCTCACTTACTGGCCATCCCTCTGTATCCTTATCACCACACCTACCCAATCCACTTTATCGTCTTAGGTGAAAGTCCCACTTTAAATTATAATATGCCTTTTTCATGTGAAACCATTCAATTGCTAATTAGCTGTCCTGTTATCCAAAGAGTATCTCCTGTGCAGGATTACCAAAACACGTGACTAACATCTCTGAGATACATTAAATCACACAGGTTCTTGAAAACCTCATTATAAAATTAATTACACTAACTTAATTACAGTACCCATTTATCAAACTGTTACTAGAGCAGAAGACTCCAACTGTATTTAATCTTTTAAACACAGAACAGTTTCATATAAATAGGAAAAATACTACTGATTTCCTGAAGAAGTTATTATTACAATATACAGAAAATACCTAGCATAAAAAGACATTGCTTTTTTCTGTAGGTAGGTTGCAATTGTAAGAGGTCATCAAGTATTTAATAATCCTGCTAGCAATTTACAGATGAAAAGAACTTGATGGAGAAAATCAGTGCTCCTTTACTTTTTCTTAAGAGCCTCAGGATAAGCCAGTTTGCTCATTTTTGTAGAATATTACACTGGAAATTACTACTCTGCCTGATTTACTTTTGGAACAGTGACTACAAACACGCTACCTTATGAAGTACTCTGTAAAGTGCATATTGTATGAAATACTGTCTAGAACATATTTTTATCCCAGATGATTTTCAGTCAAGGGCATGCATTTGAAATGCACCAATTAATAAAGCTTTTTATATGCAAAATTACACCATCAGCTCCATAAGCCTCAGAAGGCTCTCCCAATGACAAACTGATGTACAACTGAGAGCAGCACCACACACACACAGCCAGGTGCTCAGCGTGGGCTGTGCTTGGAAGTGCTGCTGCATTGTACCAAGGCAAATCCAAACCCAGAGTTTGGAAGAGGGACACATGAGGCATGCAACAATTCCTGTAAAACATTTTGAACATTGTTTCAGAATTAAAATGTTTTTGTTCTAAATTTTTCTTCAAAATTTAAAACATACCTTCTCTCCCCACAGAAAAAAATAAGTGAGAAGGCTGTTTTTCCAGCTATCTCCATTCATGAAAACTGTTTTAACCATTTATTTTCCATCTGATAATGCTTTTGCCTCAATCTAGGGGATACACATTATTCTATAAGCAGATCAGCAATGGGCTGGCTTTGGAGTCCCAAACGTGGCACCACTCTGCCACACATCCCATCGCACCTCCAACGTTTTGAACAATTTCCTGTTCCTCCCTCTGGCCATCTCCAAACCTCAAGGATGGTGTAGCAAATTCCAACCTATACATGCACTGACTAGACTGCTTGCAAATCATGTGTAGCAGGTAACTACTGGGCTCACATGCCCCTTAAAAAGACAACTACAATTTTTGTGAAAGCTGCAAGCTCTCTACAGTTCTGAGACATTTACTCTCATCTAAATTTAGGGGGGGGTTGCTAAGTTGGCCTAAGGATTCAAATACTACTTAGTGACAACAGCAAAATAGAGGGACACCTAAATGGCTGATCTAAACCACACTCTAAATGCTTAAAACACATTCTGGACAGACTCGGGGCAGAGAGAGCACCCAGAACTACCCTGAAATCCATGAAGAAGAAAAAAAAAAAGCAGCTTGTCACAGCTATGCTGTGGCCCTGCTGTGTCTTCTCACCAGATGCATTTTCATGCTCCCAGAATCACAGGCACTCCTTGGCACACCAGCTGATGCTGGGTGTAGAATCACAGCACCAGTCACCACCACCACCACACAGATGAGTTCTCACACGCAAGGGGCTCAGCAAAGTAATGAACAAGCTCACAAGCCATGAAGTTCATGCTGTAAACGTGAATTTAAACACAGCCTGCTACCACGGAATCACAGAATCATTTAGGCTGGAAAAGGTCCTTAAGATCATTGTGTCCAATTGCAAATAACTTGCCTTATGTCACTTTGTGAATGGCAGTTACTTTTAAGAGCCCCAGCTCTCTCAAATGCTCATGTGACTCTATTACAACCGACTTTGACATATTAATAAAATTGCACTACACCAAGTCACTTCTCTGGTGAACAGCCAAAGAAACATCTATTTTCCAAAGAAACTGTCTGAGATGCCACAGCTGTTGTACTGTTTCAGTACTGTATTCTGTGCTAGAACCTCAACATTGTGGCAGTTCTCAAAATAGTGATCTGCAGTCAAAGACCTATCCCTCCTTTTGCCTTCCATATAGGATATTGTTTATTTTCATTGCCTCATGCTGCAGTTTGGTCTAATACACAGCACAACTGCTACAGCCATATTTAGCCAGACAGCTTTGCCATTGCAGACAGTCTTTCAAAGCAGTTTTGAGCACGTTCCTGCTCTGTGAGCTGGATGTCAGCATCATCTACACCAAGATTGTGCCTTCTTCCCCAGAAGTATTTGAAGGCAGACAAATTTTCTCACAGTGCTTGGGCATCCTGACAAAACTGCAGATATCAGCACTTAAGAACATTTTATAATTTATTCATAGAAACTCCGAATTCTGCTTTGTAACTGACACTGAGCTTGTTAAGCAGAGAGGTTTCAATACCCCCCTGCAGCCTGACGTTCTCCCTGTATGTTCAGTCTGTATTTAAGTTTTCTGAGTAAGAAGACTGTTATGCATATTTCAGTCTACTTGGCTTGGGAGTTTCCCCTGGCAAGTACTGAAGGTGTTTAAAGTGCATCAGGAACTGTGTTTTATAAAAGTTCTTAAAGGAACAGTGAGCAGCTGCCTTCTGTTTTGCTGCTGTCCTGTCCTCAGGCACAGGAAACAAAACCTGCAATACAAACATTATCATATACCCCTTCCTTTTAATCACAGCACATCTACTGCTAATAGAGGCCTTTATTTAAAAAAGCACTGACTTTATTGTAAGACTGCTCCCAGTTCAACTAGTACATTACCTTTTTCTAGCTGTTTCTGTTTATATCCAACTACTTTCAGATAGGACAGCTGGCCACAATTTCCTTGATATAACAGTACATTGGTAGCCTAGTTTACTTTTTCAGTCTAATAGATATAATTCAAATAGAACTAAGACTGCATTACATGTAATTTTGCTTTATTTGATTGCCACTCTGCTCTCCTCTCTTGCTGTGCTCAGAAGGTCTTTGTAAGCCAGTACATTCACTGATAAACAATATGCTGCTTTTTATTTCCTACAATTTCAGTGTTCTGTCTGGCCTATGCTTACAGTACCAATTGGAAATACAAAGGAAGTTCCGTCTAGCCTATATTTACGTTTAACATTTCAGCCCTTTAGTTACTCTTACTTTCTCAGTATGCACATTTTTTTCATTTGAACACTTTGGCATTAAATTTAATTAATTGCCAATGAAATTGCCGTGTAAGAATGCAGGGAGTTGTTTCTTCTTTTCCTACAGGTCCTTGCTTTTCCTGTGACCACTGACAAAGAACCTTTAGGCTTGCTCCACTTTCATTTTTCATCTAGATGCAGGCGTACTCACAGGTTTTGCAGTTCCTACAGCCCTTGTACAGTAAAAATTCAGGATAGTCTGATTCACACTTCCTTGATCTTTCAAAGTTACAAATTTATTCCCTTAAAAGATTCAGCCAGGAGAGTACAACTTTTCATACGGTACCACTACGCATCAGCTGTTTCTTCTCCAGATATCTTATGAACATGCTAAATATACGTATTTTATAGATTTAAAATGCATTTGAAAGCATTTCTAAGACTTTACATTGTTACTCTAAACCTACCATTAACCTGTCAACACTACTGAAATACAACTACAGTTTACCCTACATATGCTTTTCTTTTGGCTTCCTCTATTCAACTTTGTGATATAAGGAATACCCAGATATTCTGCTCTGAATTTATTGTTCTTCGGGGTTTTGTTCTGCAACACTCGGTTTATGATTTCTTGCAACTACATGAGACAATCTACTTTCAAAACTATGCTCACTGTTCAAGTACAAAATGAAAGACTGCCTATGAAGTGAAAAATTCATTCTATCACCCTGTCCCACCAGCTGAATACTTTACCAATGACTTTGTAAAGATCTCTCTTGATATTGAGATGTTGCACTACGTTTCCAGAGCAAAAGGGAGCAGTACTTATTACTGCCTAAGCACGAGCATATCTGTCACCTATGCACAGAGACACTTGATTCCCTTTGCATGTTAATTGACTATTCACTTTCAAAACTTCTTCCTCATTAAATTTAAATGCAAATCAATTATGCTCAACATTATTAACTTCAAGCCTCTTTTCTCACACAGAGTAAAGCCCCACATCTCTGCAGTCAGTACTTTGTCTCCAACAGCCGTGATAAGCAGATGGTTAGGGAAGAGCTGCTGTGTATAATACCATTATAGCTTCCAAATATTTTTAGCTCAGAGTCCTCCTAAGTCATATGTGATTTCTATCTTTTTTCTAAACTTCAGTGAATTTCTCTTCCATGAATTTTCCTTGTCTTCCCTTGAGCTCCCATAAATTTTTAGCGTTCAGGCTATCCCACTGATGTTTTTGTAAAAAGAGAATTTTGTATTTTCATTTTTACAAATGGGTATAAAGACCTGGCAAAAAAGGAAAGGCTACAAGGTTAGATACGAATTGCAGCTCTCACAGCAACTTCATTTTAACTCTTTCTCCATTCTGCCTTCAACTGGCTTTTTTCTGTCTTTTTTTATTGGCAGAATACATTTTTTGTGTTTTACTCAGAGCTCCCCCTTCTACTTCAGTTTTTCTGACTTTGCCTAGATACATTTTTCAGGGATGAAAGAAAAAAAAAACCTTGTGCTATTATCAAGGATGGAAAGCTACTGCATGCATAAAGCATGCCTTTGCAAATGTAATGTCATAGATATTGCAAATACATACACTCAGCACTAGTAACAAAGGTGTATGTTTGCAGTTTCATCTACCTTAATAGAACACATGAGACTTCAAGGCTTTAAACAGCATCTTGCCTTTTCTCATTTTAATTTTCTGAAACAGAAGTAATTTCTCACAGATTTGACTTTCCTCTTTGTCTCAAGACAACAGGATTCATGACTGTGGTAGTATTTAATGGATTTTATACTTCAACAGTTATTAATTCAATAATTCAGGGCAAACCCTGACCACATTTTAGTTGAATAGTAATTAGAATATTTAACCTTTTATATAAAAATACATGTCTGGTTATGGTATCTAAAATTCTCGATAGTATCTATTTCCATAAATATAAGAAGACGCTCATTTTACCATTTCTTGCAATTATCCTGTAACATCAGGTTAAAGGACTGAAGAAACATTAAAAGGCTATTCAAGTTCCAGGTTCAGCCACTAGAGAATTTCTCAGAGCACAAGAACAAAGGAAAATAAAAAGAGATAGCATCTACCTTCAGCACATTTTATCACAGATTCGGGAAGCAGGAAGAAGCTGCCAGAAGGTGGGTCAGAGAGTGTGAATTATGTAGTTTCCATACCTATCCTGAGCAAACATGAGCAGATTGCCCGGGTTCAGACATTTCCCTAAATGGCCAACCCATCACAGCAGTAAAAAACCTGCACTTGCAGTTAAGTTCTTGCTTTGTCTCTGAGCTGCCCACCAGGATTGCTCACACACTGTATCAAATGACAACACATTTAGAAACTTCTCTTTTGAAGAAATTAGATAAAGCTTAGACTAAACGGTTATATACTATGGGCTTAGATACTGACTTACACAAATACAATATAAAACTGACTTTTTTTCCTACTTTATCCCTCTGAAACATTCAGCTACAGAGATATAATTACTCCAAATGGTTATATCTTACAAGACCAAAACCAGTATGACCAGTAGCTTTCTGAATATGCCATAGATACAGTTTGGAATCTTTAGAGTATGAATTTGAAAATAATCAATAAAAACAGTCACAAAGTTAGAAATCATAATGGTTCACTTCTGCACATTTACATTTATAAAGATATCAAGCAGAAGACTCTATAGATGTTTCTTTTTAATAATAAATCACTTACAGTTTGCCAGTAATGTTCTAAAAAAGCCTTACTGGCTCTTTCTAAGGCACAGTTTTTACCAAGTATTCTAAGGAATTTAACAGCACTATATCAAAACAAGTGCTGTGCTTATTCCTTACTTAGTACCTCTGAAGAACTGACATGAAATATTAAGTAAGGATTAACTTGACAAATGTCGTTTATATACCATCCATAAAACTGCCTAACCTTTTAAAAATTTTACAGAAAAAAACCCCAACCCTGATTGCCAGTTATCTTGAAGAACATCTAAAATTTCTGTAAAAAAAACCTGAAATTTTTCAGCTGTGAACAACTGTATTACTCACAGCACAATGCTGTAGCCATAAAAGAAGAAAAATAAATACAGTAAGAATCTATCTCCTAGGCAGCCTTTGCTGTATCTTGAACATACAAAGCCCTCATAACTCAGTGATATATTATCACTCCTAGGGCAATAAGCAATTAAATGCATTCCTTCCTTGATAATAGTAGGAAAAAAACCTACATAAAACTCTCATACCTTTAAAAATTAAGTTTCACAGTATCTGAGGACATACCTTTGCTGTAAGATCCTAGAATTAATGGTTCCTTTATCTGGTTTATCTCCTTGGTGTCCTGCATAAAGAAGCTATCCCAAATTTTGATTGTTCTTACTGCCCTTTTCTGTACTAAGTCTAGCAGACAGATCAGTGTGGGATAATCATATTCAAAGCATGGCCTATGTGTGTCATAGATTTTTACCACAGAATAGTTAATATTTTATGTCATGACCCCTTTCTATTAATACTCAACTCTATTTACTTTTTTGACACCTAATGAAAACTGAGTTGATGGCTTTACAGGAATGTCTATCAGAAGACTTTCCTGAGCACTAATAGCTGATTTCAAGTCAGGGTTGGGCTTTTTTGCATAAAGTTATTTTATTCTTATGCATTACTTCACATTCCTAACAATGAGTTTCTATTTTAATACCCATTTGCTCAGTTTTGTGGGATCCTTCTGACTCAAGACAGTGGTGAAATAAAGAGTCATCAGATTTGTATCATCACTAGACTAGAGGAGGGTTTTTTTCTGCAGTCACCGAAATAATTTTATTGAAATACCACAACAGGTATTTAACAAAATTGAACTGACCATCTTCTAAACATCTGCCTATTTTGACTTAAAATGTCCCTCTTAAATCACATGCCAGCTAAGGTGGGTGCTGCTTCTTTTCTGAGTTCTGCATGCAGACAGTTTGGATTATCCTTGCTCCACTGAGGAAAACATTAAAACATTTTTTTCAGTTGGCTTTACGTGGTAAGAAAGAAGCAACTCTGCAATGTATGTGTATTAAAAAGCCACTAAGGAAATAAAAATGTAAATCCATGTGTGAGTTAACAGAATCATAATTAAAAACATGTTGGCAAGTCCAGAGGCCTAGGTCAAAGGTTACCCATTCATTGACAGTGGAGGTTACAAAAATAGAAAACAGCTTTCTTTAGAGCTTTTTTTTTTTTTGAACCCTCTTTCAGCAGGTGGCTTGACATCCAAGGGTTTTCACTGTCACTCCAAGTGGATCATTCTCATGAGGATCTCGTCATTTTGCAACTGAACTACTGCAATGGTCTTTTCTCTGCCCCTGCTCAATTACATCCATTTAGATACTTTCCAAAAGAGCATTTCCCTCTTTATTGTTTTGTCCAAGACACTTTCCCTCCAGCTTCCTATCACAGCAATCAAAGCCACACCCATCCATGCTCCCACTCCTTTACCAACAGGGTGGATTCACAGGCTGGTGAGCCTTCAATCATTTTCTCTTTACTTCTGCACCAAGACTTCCCAGGTGAGGTTTCATTTACCGTTAGGTGATTTAATCTACAAACAGGAGCAATCCCACTCTCCTCTAACTCTCAGGCACATCATCCGTATTTTTCCCATGTATTTGCTTCTGTATTCAATCTGATCTCACAGTGAGCTGATTTAGAAAATACAGGTCCTTACAAAAGAGTCATTTTTCTTCTAGTTTAGCTTCCTAGACAGGCTCACTGTAATGGTGAAATGAGCACAGTGGAAAACAGGGCCCACGACTTTGCATTTTAGTGACAGACAGCCCTTGGATCAGGTTTGCTGTAATGTGAAGCCCTTCTCTCAGGCTCTCCCTTATGCTTTGTAAGATTAAGTAGCACAGTTACTTCTCTTATCTTGGAACTCTAAACTTCCATGCTGAGGATAAAAATATTTTATAACTGATGCACAGGAACTAATTCCACCATGTTATTGATTCCATCTATCTGTATTGCCCAGCTATAACCTGTATTATTCTGGAATTGTGAATGCTGGGGAAACATTCTTCATGTCTGCTTCCACAGAGCAGGGGTCATGGCATCACATTTTACTTTATTTTCATTCTGGTTAACTGTTCACTTCAATATAAAACTGTTAAAATTTTATTGAAAACTTAACTGAAATCCAGCTGATCTAAGTCTTCACAAACAGAATCTGAGGCACAAAAAGAGGCATTTGAGGGGGAAAAAACCCTGCAAACTTTCTGTATTTTTATTTGCTACCCATTCAAACCCCTGGGCTCATTTTGACATCTTCTCATCATGGAAAATATGGTCAGC
Organism: Daphoenositta chrysoptera; assembly: GCA_013397915.1. Lineage (NCBI taxonomy): Eukaryota > Metazoa > Chordata > Aves > Passeriformes > Daphoenositta > Daphoenositta chrysoptera. The sequence goes on from VZRO01005011.1 coordinate 296,595, forward strand.
GAAGGTCAAAAAAGCAACAGTTGTCCACACTTCAACAGAAGCTAATTTCTAAGCATTAGAAAAGCAAATTTTCATTTCAAGGCAGTTGCAGGAGTGAACCAACCAGGGAAGCCACACTACAGCCCACACATAGGAAGGGCACATTTAGGGGAAGAGAAGAAAACAGAACTTAAATTGGAGCTCATGCCACGTCTGCAAATCCGGCCTGCTGACAGAACAGACAGGATGAGAAGAAACGTCCACATGATTATTTGGTACAAGTCATATAACAAAGCTGTAGTGACACATGAATCAAAACTGAAAATGGTACCAAGAATATTACACAGTAAGCTTCTCCAGAGCTCTCCTGTTTCTCACAGAGAGTCTCCTGACCTTTCTGGATGGTTTCTTTGAGGGAATTTCTTTGGCCAAGTAAATACAGACATACAGCAATCTAAAACGTTTTTTAAAAGGGTAGCTGATCTAACTGCAACTAATTCAATTATGAGATACACCCCTAAAAGCAGGACACAAAGGTCTGATCACCAGAGTTACCTCTCAAGTGGAAAATCAATGAGACATGAGTCACACTGGATAAAATGACAGTAACTGGCCTGCCTTTACCTCCAGAAGCTGAAAGAGAGGCAAAACATTCCCTCTCTATATTCAGAATTCTAACTGAAGAAAAAAATAACCCTTCATGCAACATGGGAATTTCCAATAAAACTGCTTCTGAGCTTGAATTAACCAGAGATATTTTCAGATCACGAGAGACATAACTTAAAATTCATCAATATTAACAAGAAATTACTTACCTATATTGTTGGTGTGAGGTTTGGTTTTTTTTGAGGTGCAGTCATAGAACAACAACAAAAGACTGCCTATACAGATCTTAGCAACAAATCTGTTCCTATACACTTGTATAATCTGCATGGCCCTGACAGCAAAGTGTACTCCAAAAACCAATCCATTTATGAAAACAAGTATAGAAGATTGTCAAGAATTTGCAAAATTCACTTTGGTTCAACTATTCAGACCCCCAAAATACACGTCAAGAAATCTGAAAAAGACAGACTTCACTTTGGGATAGAAGAGGTGTGGGAAGCTTTATTTGCACTAGGACATCATACAAGGAGCGAATGTTTCTCATTGTCCTTTTCAGCACTGGCTGTCAAATGGCAGATATGTGAAGAACCTTTTTCATCTGAAGTATTTTAGGAATCCTCTTAACAAAGGACCACTGAATTCCCATGATCCAGAAAAATTCTCACCTGACCTCACTTAAGAGAAATTATGTAACTTCACTTTGTTCTGTTAAAAACCACTGCCTCACAGATGGATTTAAAACTATCCACACACATATGAAAAGTAATTGCACTATAGCAGCCTCTACAATGATACCGTGAATAAACATTTTTTCAGGCTGCCTTTTTAACAAGGCACTGAATATAGCAGAATTTCCAGAAAACTGATGCAATAAACACCATGATTCTGCTGAAAATAGAACACTGGTTAAAAAAAAAAAAATTCCATAAGCTCTAGTGGCTTCTCATTTGCCTATTTTCCCAAGGTTAAATAAATAAATAGACCTGAACCAAACAAAACCAGAAATGTTGGCAAGTGAGGATTGAGAAGACCTGAGAACATCTAGTTAGCTTTCTTTTTCCTGAAGTCTAGCTTTTGAGGAAATCCCAAAAGAACAGTACTGGCACCACAGCAAGGCACAGAAATATTGTCAAATCTTTTCAAGTGACAATTAGACAGATTAGTTACTAACAAAAGCAATACAATCATGTATCCCTAACCACTAAAACTTGCTCCTAGTTATACTCTGACTTTTAGAGACATGTACAGAAGCTCAAGCAAAAAAAGGTAGGTAGTGGGTGGAAAAGAAAACATGTACCAATATATTCTAAATTTAAAATGATTAATAAGATACAATTTTTGAGGTTGTCAAATTTTTTTACATTGGAAATAGGAAAATAACCCAAAGCAAAGAAACCACAGCATCTGTTGTAATGTTAACATCTTTCTACTTCAAGCCTTCAGTCAGGCACCACCCATACACTGCCCCAGTTAACTCTGCAGGAACTGCTGCTCCAAACTCCAGGTTAAAGCAGCCTTTTCCAGACAGTTCTGTCTGACAATTGCATCTCAGTTTCAGCTCTTCAGGTGGAGCTTAGGGAATAGGTGCATCTGTCTCTGCCTAAGACTTAAGCCTTTGTGCCCTTAGTACATGAGATACCATGATCCTTTTATAATAGGCTACAAAAAAGCCTCTGTACTGCAGTGATACATAGAAGGAAAATCCCTGGAAGACTTAAAATATTTGAGGAAGGGAACAAATTCCTTTTCTGACATCACTCTAATACGGTGAACAGCGTTTGCATTCTTCAGTTATTGATTTTCAGGTTTATGTAAGCAAACACTACACCAGGATCTAAACCCAGTGCCCTGTCAGTCACCAACACTTTGTTTCTCGACGGTTTAGTCACAATTTCCCATCAATTACAACAAAGAGAATGCTGATAGCCTGTGAAGTGAAAGTACACATACATAAAGTTTAATCCATATAAATGGTGAGATGGGAAAATGTACTAAAAGTCTAACTACAGTTAGGCTATAATAGATTGAAAGCATTGTTTTATGTAAATCCTCCACACTCTTTTTAAAACGTTGGGAATGTGACAGCATTTGTTTCACTTTAACCCCTTCCCTAATTCCACAGCACAGACATATGTGACACAAAACTTATCCTTCACTTCCCTTAACCCTGAGGCAGCTTTGTCAAATTTCAAAAATCAGAAATGCTCAAACAAGGTCACATGGGATGCAGGCTGTTGATTTTGAATATATGCAGAAAATGGCATTAAACTGAATTTGGTTCAAAACAGTTTTATCAAATTGTTCAGTATTTTTAATTCTAAAAAGCTTTAACAACATATTTGTGCCAAGGTTAGCTCTTCCAGTTTAATCAAATAGGTATTTATATAACAAACTCTTCAGGAACCTGAAGACTTTATCAGCGAAGATTATCCTTCAAAATACATGTCTCAGATATTAACTGTAATCTCCTTTTTTACAGAGAGAAGGTGAAGTTGCATGGTGTTCTCTGTTTCAGAGGCTGGAATGCACCTGACTCCCTGGCTCATTAGAATTCATCTTCTGAGATTTGCTTCTCTTGAATGAAGTCTTCTGAAAGACTTTGACGCTAACTCAGTTTATTTCTTTTGGATCACTAAAGTCACATAAAGGAAAGTCAAAGATATTAAATCTACAATGAAGACTCTATTAAAGTTATCTTCAATATTACATTACAGATGGCTTTAATAAATACTTTATAAAAACCCTTCAATGAATATATTTGATTACTTTTTTTACTAAATCTTACAACTGTTACATCACTCGTTTTTTTCTCCACCATGTTGTTTTGATATTTTTTAAATCAGGGCCAGCAATATTACAAAAATCTAAAAATGAGGAGAGATCTAATGCTAAAAAGTCATCCTACCCCCTATGCCAAGGAGAGAAAACTACACCTCAATCACCTCTAAAAGGAGATTATTTAACCTTTTCTAGAGCACTTTCAGCAATAGATATCCCATTACTTCCCGCAGATATATAACCCTCTGATTATCTATCCTGGATAGATAATCTTTCCTGGAGCTGGAAAGTTTTTCCTGACATCAAAATCTCCTTTTGTGCTCTTTAGGACTATTATTTCTTATCCCACCTAGAGAGAACAGTTTATAACATTATTCTCTGTTGCAAACGTTACCATATTAGAAACCTATTATTATGTCTCCCCATCTCTGCTAAAGACTAAACAATTCTTTCAGTCCTTCCTTAAAGGTCGTTATTGCAACTCTTCTCTAAATACTCTCAGCTGGTCCAAATCTGTTTGAAGCAGGGTAGCAGAGACAATGCATTATCTGAGGCCCTGCACTGAGTACTGCAGAGCACCCTCCCTCTCACACACAACAACAATCCTGTTACACATCCCAGTAAGACTCCCGGGTTTTCACAGAATTGTCACAACTGTGTTCATTTGTGATACAGCCAGCTGCTTATTTACAGAACTGTTGCCCAGCCAAGTGTTTCTCATATTTAAATTTATTATTTCTACCCAAAGGCATTATTTTGTGTTTCTCTTTACTGAACTGCATGCAATACACTTCAGGTCATTCATCCAGTTTTCCAAGACTATTTCACACTCTAATGCTTGTATTCCCTCCTAGACTCGTCCTGTCCAGGCAATTAAAATCTGCTTTGTTTTATCACCCAGGCCACAAAACGAAAAACAGACAAGAATAAATTCAGATATTACACCTGCACAAGACACACCCATGCCTTCAATCTGAAATGTTCTTAAAGCATTTATTTAATAAGTAATTGAGCAGCATGGCAAAACTTCTCTGACAATATCTATGATGTTTCTAGACTCCTTGGCTGTGGAGATAACATTCCTAATTTCCACACTACTGTACAGGCAGAGTATGTTTCAAACACAAACATACAGGGGAGGTTCTGTCACTCTCCTTCCCCTTTAATTCATTTCTGTGTGGCACAGTAACCCAGTTGCATAGCTCCTCCAATTTGCAATTTGGGCTATCTCCCTGTTTTTCCTTCCTAAACTAGAGATACTGCAGAGACACTTCAATTCACACAAAAAACCCCGCACCACTAGCTCTGAAAGAGCCAGATCTCATGTACATATATATATGCTAATAAAACAAAAACATCAACAAAAAGCAGGATGTTATAATTTATCTACCGAAAGGTAAACTCTCAGGAACACTCCTTTCCTTTCTGACTTTAAAATTTTCCAACTGAATTGTTTTAAACAAAGTTAGAATCATCCTTTTAAGGCAAAAGAATCAGCTACTTCTCATGACAAGAGGCTGTTAGAATCCCACTTCTCTACTATTGACATATACTTGTAAAAATGAGCTTTTACACTTCTTACTGATACTTTGTCAGGCACATGTGCACCCCCAATCAAAACAAATATTTGTGTTTAAGTATTATATTTAAATCTGAACTACTACAAACATCTGTAAAATCTTGGACAATCAAACTATCTATCTTGCCAACATCCATATTCCTATGTCTTGTGATGAAGTTCAAAAGACCAGAAAAACTGGAGAGCAGCTAACCGCAATCTAAAACAGTGTGAAGGAGAATCAACTATTTTCTGCAGCAACAAGAGACAAAGCAATCAGCTCTATGCAAAGCAAAAATATTTAAATTGAGTATCAGGTAAAACTTTAACCATGGGGTGGGTGATGGGGCTGCTGGAACAAGCAACACAATGAGGAACTCTGCCATCAGAGGGAATGATCTCACTGCACTTCCAGAGGGCAGACGATTGGACCTGCTGAGCTTTCTGTATTTCTGTGTTTAACTGAATTCATTATAAGCGTCAAAATACTGAGGTAACTTTAAAGAACAGTTATTTTAAGTCAAGCTACTAAGCTTTTGGACTGAAGATACAACCAATTGCCTTTATAAAGGAAAGTAATTAAATGCAAACTGTTAACTAATACTCATATTCTGAACACAAACCATATAAATTATCAACCTACTACACTACAAAACCCAACTATTTTGATTACAAAACTGCACTCCATAAGGGAATCTTTGTAAAGGTCTTTTTGTATGAAACACAAGTGTCCAATAAGAACACACCATTTAATGTTCAGCTCTGCATGTCCGAAGTGTCTTTTAGAGTTACTCAAACAGAAGGAAGGTTTTCAGAAAACTAAAACTCCCCTTTATGGTTCTTCTACAACCACAGTGGTTTTTCAACCACACATCATATTTACAGTGTTCTTAAAACTAGAACAATATACCCTTAAGTGTTAAAGTTTACCAGGAGCAAATTCTTAGCAGCAGCAGCAGCTTGACTTCCAGCAAAGAACCCTTAATTTGGAAACTAAAAAAAAAACCCTCACTACAGAAGTGAGAAGGTTTCTCACTTTCTGCAACTTCACTCCCGCCTACAGAAGCGGCAGAATTTTTCTTCTTCAAGGTTTTTAAGGACAAGGTCTACAAATATCTGTCTGGAATAATCCAAGTAGTTTTAAACCAACCTGAGAGAAAGGGAACAATAGGTTCCTACAGCACTGCATTTCTAGAACTGTGAGTGCAACCTCTATCTATGGGTGTAAGTGCCAAATACTTGATTAATAAATTCTCTCGAAAATCTGGTTCCTTATGACCAGAGAAACCTGTATCATCAGTTCCCACACAATACAAAGACTTACATTTTTGGGAAAACCAAAACAAAGCAAACCTCAATAGATTAGCCCTAGGGACCTTAAAAAGGGGTTTGGAAATATGAAAGGTAATTTAAAAGGAAAAAAAAAAACCAAAACAAGAAAAAAAGCACAACTGGAAGCAGGGCAGACTGCAAAGACTTCTGTTCCAACTTCTCCAGTACTTTTAGGAATGTTAAGAAACACGTTTCTTATTTTCCTTATGGTAAAAGAGCAGAGTACAAGTCTTACAATTTTGTATCAACCACACAACTATTACTGACCAGAAGTCAACGTAAGTACCTAAAATGATCTGGAAGAACCAGATCCAGACAAACGGACCAAAAAACCCCAAACAAACAAACAAACCACAAAAGCTTTACATCTCCTGGAACTACCGGGAGTGTAAAGCCTTCATTCTGTATGAGACTGGACAGCATATCTCACTATGTAATCTCACTACACAAGTATGTCAGAAACACTGATAAACATCAGAGCAGTCACATGCTGTTCAGCTGTAGAACAAAAGCCCTTATTAGGATACATTCCCAAATTCTGTGAAATAAAGATCTAGTTATTCTTGCACATTAAATCCATAATAACACTGAGCCAAAGAATCCTGTTTGCTCTTTCTCTTTATCCAGAAATGTTAAAAATTATGAGACAAGACATATGATTGAACTCCATCACTAAATATCTAAATAACTAAGCTATTTAATACAACCTCTCTCTTAGTAATTATACATTTAGAGTATGCAAGGCCTACGAAAAATAATTTCATTTAACAGTGGTACAACTAAGAATTGCAACAACTACCTATGACAGACTAAAAAACCAGAAAAATAAATTCAGCAGTATTTCAGTGTAAGGTCATTCACTGCTGCTCCTGACACACATGGTTGCACTGTGTAACACTCCTTCACAAAAAGCTTTTAAATTCAAGCCTGTAAACTCAAGGCATAGAATTTTTTATGGAATAAAGATGACAGTGCTGGAAAAAGCCTGAAACCAAAGTTGTTTAGGTTCTTAATGACTTGCTAGAAGTCACATGTCAAACTAACTTAACTGCTAAGCACTTCTAAGGCAATGGGAAGTTTCTTCAGTTGAGTGAAAATTTTTATCTGATAGCTATTTTTTTTAACATTTTCCCACATACTCTTTAAAGAGATGCTTTTTTCTCCCCTGCCGTTTAACACACACCCTGTTTTTTCCCCTACACTTTTTTCCACTTCTGATTAAGCAAACACTAATACTATTAATCCAAAGGACAGTACAGTAAGATTAAAAGATGCTTGAAAACAAACCACAACAGTGCCTTGTCAGCTTCTTTTCTGGAAAGTTACACTTGCTTATGTAAAGAATCACATTTTGGTAACCCCAAATCTACCAGTCCCTACTAGATCACCATTCCTTGGAACAGCTAGGACAGGAAGTTACTGTCTAACCACAGGTTAGAAATATACCCAAAAAGCATGTTCTTAAAAGGTTGCACAAGTCAGTATTTAATGTAAAATACAGGGTACACTTAGAGTCTTCACTTAAAAGCCTCAGTAAACAATTACTACGTAGCGATTAGTACAGCATAATGACAATATCAATGGAAAACAAGCAAATAGATGTACAACCATGGAAGAGCTACTAGTTTGTTTAATAAGTACTGGAAACATATTTACAAAATAAAATCTGGAACGTCAGAGCCTCAAGAACATATTCTTTTATAAAAACTTAAGTCTCTGTTATGTGTTAGTTTAGAACCAGATCAGTAAAATACTCCAAGACTACAAAAACTGCCAACGTTACTGGATAATCAGGGACAGAATACAAAACACCATAAGGAAGAAGCAGAACCATATGCTCTCCCTTCGGAGAGATCAGGATTAGGAGACAAAGGGAATATTGCTGAGCTGGGACACTTGGATACTACCGGAATAATTTTTCTAAACACGAGAGAAAACAGAACTGTATGTCACAAGTTTGCGATATAACGGGACATGTATCACAGCCTCTATCGCGAGCAGACTCGGGATGTTAAATAGCTCTTTTGGACCCCCGCATCCTTAAAAACATCGGCGCCGCTGTCCCTGCGGGGCGGGCGCCGCTGGGGCTCCACAGCAGGAACCGGGCCGAGCGCAGAGGAGCAGCCCGGGCCGGGGCAGGGCAGGGCAGGGCAGGGCGGGCAGGGCAGGCCGGCCCACCGCAGGGTGGCCGAGGAGGGCCCGGGAGCTCGGGCTGCGAACACGGGCCGGC
>VZRO01005011.1:305948-354421 GCA_013397915.1 Daphoenositta chrysoptera
GAGCGCGGCGCGGCCGGGCAGGTGCCTGGCGGGGCGCCCTGAGGGACGGGGCAGCAGCGGGAGGAGGGCGGGCGGCTCCGGGCGGCCCGGCCGGGCCCCGGCAGCGCGGGAACACTCCGGGTTCTGGGCTGGGAAGGGGACGGGAGCGCGGCTCGGGGACAGCGCTCTGCTGGCCGGAGGTGCTCCTGCCCCCGCTGCCAGTTTCGTGCCCCCCGAGCGGGGCTGTTCGGTTCGCAGCTCCTCAGCAATTTCCAGCGCTCTCTCCTGACTTCGCTCAAGCTGTGCCGCAAGAACAGGCTCCGTGGGGTACTCCAGCCCTCTGGGTTATGACTAAAAATTAATCGATTGGGGTTTCAAGTTTGTTACTGCGGTGCTGCCTGGTTCTCAGCTCACCGGTGTGCGATCACCAAGAGTTACTACTACTCGCAGCCTGCTCTAATACATCATTTACCTCTACTCCTACAGAGACAACAAAACTACTGTCTCTCTGATTATTCTTGAACCTCTCATTGGTTTCTTCCTGAAACACCACAGTTATAATGCATCTGGAAGAGTTTTCTGTAGATAAAAACCACAGAGACTCACGTTTTCTGTTAAATGCTAATGAAATTCAAAAAACCTTTCTGTTGATTAACATTTCCAGACTGTTGGAAAATCCTTAGGTAAAACAGTTCTCTGTAACAGAGTTAAGTATTGAAGAGTATTTTCAGTTGTTTTTAAAAGTAGTTAGTGACAGTATCATAATTCAAGTGATCGATACCTTTGTAAAGAAAGCAGATTTAATAAAATCCTAATTGCCCAAACTGCAAGTCTAGTCATACAGACGCTCCTTTTGCAGAGTCTGCAGAAAAACCTCAGCAGCTTTTCCACTCTCCCAAGCAGTTCTCACTTTTCCCTACATCTTGCTGACTTGGAAGTCTTCTGTGATCAGATTGAAAACAACTGAAATCCCACGAGAGAGAGAGAGAGAGGGGAATTTTCTCTCGACTCGGTGCCACTGCTCTCCTGCAGCCCCGTTCTGACCCGGCTCCGCGCAGCAGCGCTGTTCTCACTGCTGCAGGAGCACCTGTGTGCACTAAAGCGCTGTGCCTCGCAATCCATTTAGAAATACGCTCACTTAGCTGAACAGCTGCAATGGCTGAGGATATTATTGCATTGCAGACAAGCGGTAGTGCTTTCAGAGGAGAACGAAGGGTTCTGCTCAGCTGCTTCTCAGCAAAATCGATTGGGTGCTTTGACGGTGGGCTTTTTTCAGATTCCCATGGCGCTGCAAAGATGCACTTGAGCTGTAGACCTGACCGAATCCAGGGGCGGCTGGCACGGGAGGCAGCACTTTCCCCCCATCCCTGCCCCACAGTCTTTCCTACTGCCCATTGCTGCTTATCTACACACACGGTAAACCAGCTGGATTTCCTAAACCACCAAGAAGCTGTTCCTGTTTCTGGTGTGTTCGTTTTCATCTAGAAATTAAACTGCATTGGCTCACCATGGGGCTGAGGAGAGCAGCATGTGAGGTGGGGGGAGGGAGTGCTGCCAGTATAGGGGAGGAGCAAGGCAATCCTCCTTTGGCAGCAATAACTTTTTGGCAACAAGATTAAACCAGTCAAACTGTACTGTAACCACACCCCACACCAGGATTTGCCTTGAATTCACAGGGGATTTAACTATCAGGTTCTGCCATCTTGCCTGAGAAGCAGTGATGTCTGGTGATGGGAAGTTAACAAAGAGCAGCTGTTAATGGTGTGATGATGTTTCAGGTCATGTTCCTGCTAACGAAAGGGATATTCCTGAGGCTCTTGCCCCACCTCTGCACGCTCCCTGCTTTTCCCTGGATTTAATCCAGCCATTGTGTACCTGCTGTGTAGTTTGGCTCTGTTACCCTTCCAGAGGAAAACTAACAATATGCAAAGAAGAAAAGAGCAGCCCATGTGTAGTAATGATGGAGATCAAGTAGGTTCACTAGCACCTCCACCCAAGAGGATTTACATTAAAACCTGCAGAAACCTGCTTTGTTGGAAGCTGTCTGAGGCTCTACATCCACTCTGATGTCTCCACAGTTCAAAATCTCTTTTTTAACCGACCGTGCTAGCCTGCAGCCCCTACCCTGCAGTATCCTATAGCAGCTTTGAAATAATTCCTAAGTGTAAAGGAATATGCTCCTGCCTAGTAGCACCACGCTGCTTTCTCCAACACATTTTCACTTCCAGTTGGTGTCCCTTGTTCCTCATATATTCTACCCAACTATATCACATCTCTAATTCTTGTGGCTGCAGCTTCCTCTGTGTCACAGCCTCTCTCTTGTACCAGTAGCTGGTAGTTGTATTTATTATGGGCAGCCTTATGTATTGCTCATTTATAGGGCAATAACAAATTCTCAGGCTTCATCAGTGTTGGTAGTGGGAAAAAAAATAAACAACCACAAAAACCAAACCACAACAAAACCACCTCCTATTCTGATCAGGGGATAATAGTGTTAATGACAACTCTTCAGCAAGTTACAGTGGCACAAGCTGAAAATTAGTAGATCAAACCCCTCCCAAGTACTTTTTGCAAGAGGAGAAGCTTTATATTCCTCCATGTTTGTGGGATGCCTCAGCTTATGTTTGTGCATGGAGAATCTGCCAAGACTACAAGTTCCAGCTTCGATGAAGCCATGACACAGCTCCTGCTTTCAGCAGCAACATCACTGTTCCCACCCATCTCAACCCATGAAATTGCTTAATTGCTTCTCCTATTGTTAGTGCAAATATGTGATTTTTTTCCCCCTGACAAAATATTAACAAAGTTCACTCATTAGAACTCAGCACAATTGAGAAGTTGATCCTAAGGACGTCTAGGTTAGTTCTGTGACAGCTGCTCTGCTCTCTTTACACCATGCCCTTGGAACAGCATTAACAAGCTATTACTGCTTCCTGCCCAGCTCTGGTTAAACGGGGTTTATATCCTTGGCTGCAGCTCTAGATCTACACTGGCTCTTCCAAAGGGCACGCAGGACAGGGGGGATTAGGGCTGAATTCAGCTCGAGGCTTATTTCATCTGACTCAAGGGAAACCGTACTGGACTGGGTGGGTGTGTGGAATCACTCGGGAGCTGTGCACTTAAGCCTTGGACAGTGAGAATTTTTCCAAAGCCAGATTAGGTTCTGTTGAGTCAACTTCCACGGCCCAAACCTAATAAGCCATCCTGGATTGGATGAGAGTTGGCTCAGCACAACAGTTAGATACCTCTGCATTAATTACTTTACCATCTCAATAATTTTGTCTGTAGGTACTTCGAAGGTGGCACTTTGGATCTTGTATTTACATATTCTTGTAGATAGTTACAGAAGATAAAGTTATAAAAGGATAGTTTTTGTTGAGACAAAAGGAAACAAAAAATTTTAACAGTGTTAAAACCATTTTCTGCTTGGATCCATTACACATCCTTACACAATCACTTCATGTATTGTTATAGGTCCTCTGTTTTGCTCAGTTCTGCCTGCTGTATTCCCTGGAGAGCTCGACATTCTGATTTTTTTTTTTTCCATTCATGCTACCATATATGAAGAATAAATATGAGAAAGGCTAGATTGCCCCCAGCCAAGTGTATTCACTGGTTTTACCTGAAGCAAAATCCTTTAGAGAAGCAATTCTCTTTTGTGTCTAACCTTAAACAAAAAGAATTCTGCCTGGAGACATACTCTACTGACTCATTTAGGTGTGGTTTCAGTAGCCAGTTTACATGGGACTGTTCTGGCTTTTTGACACAACTTTCATTAAATTTTACAATATTACCAATTTAGTGCCATAATGACAAAATGCATGCTTTTAATAATATTTTTACTACTTCAAATACTAATTGGACAAAGCCTTTATAGTTGTACGGAAGTCAGCATGTCAAAAATAATACTACGATATTACTAAACAAATAATTTTTAAAATGTAATAGTGGTAAATTTCACACAATTATATGTAGTCATCTGGTCTAATATCTACTAAAATAAATCCACTTCAGCCATAAGCTTAGAATGCCTGGGTTTTAAGCCTTTTTTTTTTTGGTAGGAACAAGGTAGGGGGAAATAAAAGTTTTAGTTCTTCATTATAGAGAACGATCTCCAGACACTGATAAAGGGTAAGTATTTTAGACAATTCAGGACTCTTACAACCCACACAGATTATTGCAGATTTAACTTTAGTTACTGAAATTAGTCATATTCCATGTTGAAAGAGCAAGTTACCAATCACAAAAGTTAAATGAATTTTGGAAGTTATGAACTTATTTGCATTTTATGCCTGTATATTTAAAGTACAGATAATCTAATCCAAATTGGTCTAAGAAGCGGTAGTGAAGTAATCTGATACTTATTTTTAATAATTGAATTAATTAGACTATATTCAGTACCATGTATAAACACTCCTCACACACTAGGTATTCCCATTTAAATGGGTTTTTCTAATGTCAGTAGAGACTTCAAAGTAAGGTTGATATGAAATGATAGCTAGATTGTAGTAGTATTATTAAAAAAACATTCCAGATTGGAACTCATTAAACGTAAAAGCTGCGCACCAAGAAGGAAGATCTTTGTTTTGCAGAATGTATTTTTCTTCTTGGTTTCTACTACTCAGAGTGGGTTTTTATATTTCAAAATGGAAATACTGCTACCTATTTCAGCCAACTGTATTTTTAAAAATTTGCTTCATTGCTGTTTCTTTGAGCATGCTATTATTCTAGTATATAAATTTGACTCAGGCTTCAAGAAAACAATAATCCAGAGACTTCCAGGTTCTGGGACATTTCACATATGTGAATCAGGGAAGTTTTGACTAAAGGGGATGAGAGGGTGAGCAGGACCTGTATGGGCACAGTGGTTTTGCCTAAGTCTTCTAAAACCCAGAAATCCACATTCCTTCCATTTACCTTCCTGGAGAGTTCACATCAGCACAGACTGTAAGAGTGAGTCACCTTTGTCAGGGAGTTTGGGTGCTTACAGATGTTATGAACTCCTGTCCAAACAATCCCTTTTATCTTTCCTCTCTCCTTTAGAAACATCCCTTTGTTACATGTTTGGAGCACTCTCAGGTATTAGTGGCTCTGCATTAATATTTTGAATTATGTATAACCTACATGAAGGTGCATCAGGTAACAGAATATACCCGTTACTGCTTTGAGTACCTTGCCTATTCCTTCAGGCCTTACAGCACAATAAGGGGCTCTATTGTTACTCAAAACTGAACAGCATGTAGAATGTTCAATGTAAACCAGAAAAACATAAATTAGTAGTTTTCAAGTAAGATGTAGGTGTCTAAAGAAAACAAATAAATAAAAAGACCTGGCACGCTTCTGCTTAGACTTTAGGCCCATTTTTTCCAAACAGAAAAGCTTTTAAAGGACAAGGCTGGCTTGTAATTAGGGCTCTCATACAGGACGTGAAAGATTTAAATAAAATTTCAAATAAATTCCCATCACATAGGCGTGAACACCAGCACCACTGACAGTTTAAGAAGAGATTCCTGTTCAGGGCTCAAATCCAGAATGATAGTAGACACTTTTCAGATTTAACTTAAAAGCAGAGCAGAAGCCCAGAAACTGCCTCTATTACCTGTATCTTTTTCAACATCTACAGAAAGAGCCCGGGAAAACCAATCTCTGCACTCGAACGTGCAAAGTTAAGGTCACATATGAAGCTCAGATTCCTACTGATCAAGTTCAAAAGACAGAGTATCTCCACTACCCTGCTTGGTTGGACTGCAAATTAATTATACTACAAGCAAACGAGGTAAAAGAGAGCATATTTCCCTCACTAAAAATTATTCAGAAGACAAGTCACTCAAAGAGTTCATAGCTAATACATGTTTTATTTCTTGCTTCTACAGCTGAATTGTAAACCTTGGTACTACATGAAACACTTAATTGAAAATACAGTCTAACTGAATTAACAGCTGCCAGTTCATTAGCACTTTGGCGTGCATGAGTGCATTTCTTTTGTTATAACTGAAAATCTCAGAGTAACATTACTTCTGGTGCTAAAGAGACACTGTGTGCCCTGGTGGAAACAAACATGCATTCACAGTGTGAGCAAGTGCTGCATGTTCATTTGGGTTTGGCATTTTAACAGACACCCAGGGGAAGTGGTGGTGGGGGAAAAGCAGTGTATCCCCATGGTAACCAGGACATCTTGTTTTATAATGTTTAACATGTTTAGCATGTTTAACATTAAACACACCAGACAGAAAAAAATTAGTCCCCTAGAAAAATATTCATTTCTGAGCAAAACTATTCATGAACAATGAAAATGAAAATCTCTTGGCAGTGTCCTGTGAGATATGAAACAAAAATTGCAATTTTTCATTTTTGGCAGCTGACAATTTATTCTAAGCTTTTTCCTACGCCTATGAATCAAAAGCCTCCTCTCTTCTGCTCTCTTTATTCTTCTCAACAAAGTACTTTTAGATTTACTTTCTCATGTGCTAAGTTATTCCAAAAACGGATATTACTAAAAATTTTAATGTATAATAAATTGTTTGTGAGTTCCAAGTAAGGAAGGAGGAACATATCTGGAAATGAAATCTTCTCAACTTGATTCGTATTATGAAAATATTTTTTGGATGATGACTGCTTTATTTTTGTACCTCCCATGCTCCCAATGACTAGTGAGAAAAGTACTTTAAGATTCATTAGCATTGCATAAAGGCATATCAAAACTGCATAAAGAACCAATATTCCTATTATGCCAGCTTTACATTTCTACTGATGGTTCATTTTATACTTGTATATAAACCAACAAGTCAAGTGTCAGCTGTATTTTCACCTGTCCATTCAACAATCACAACTTCAAGTTTTAGTTAATCAACTCAAGCAAGTCAAAAGAGAAAATGAATTTACTTGCTTATTCGTCTTATAAATATCCTACTTCAGCGATCAAGTTCCTACTGCATTTTTTAAAGTCCACACATACACCCATGTACAACCTATGCAGAAACTTTACATCAAGTGATTTTGTGTGTTGTATCACTATCATTCCACGAGCAGAAAACCTACTG
This sequence comes from Daphoenositta chrysoptera, assembly GCA_013397915.1. Taxonomy (NCBI): domain Eukaryota; kingdom Metazoa; phylum Chordata; class Aves; order Passeriformes; genus Daphoenositta; species Daphoenositta chrysoptera. Next base: position 312,968 of record VZRO01005011.1, read on the forward strand.
GACACATCACTGATGTGTTTCTCACAGATGGACCTTCTTTTTCTAGCTCTATGTCTGAGCTGACACACATTTAGAAGAGAGAAATGTTTTGAGATAGAATAAATAATTCCAGCTTTCTGTGAAAACCATGACTCTGCTCTTGTAAGCAAATGTGTGTAACATTAGATATATTATAAGCATATTTTATCTTACTGTGTGGCAGTGTTCACTGGTTTCTATGGAGAAGCAGACTTGTCACCTTGTTAAATGGCTTAAAGCTAGCCTGAAGCTAAACCTAAGACAAGTCATATGTTTTAAACAGATATATATATACATAATATATATATTATTTATATATAATAGAATATATTCAAGAAAACAAGTTACACTTTTCATTGTTAGTGAGAATAGCACTTCTAAAATTTTACTGAACAAGGCTATTTTCTAATCTCCTAAGATTTCGAAGGCTAACATAAACCAAGTTTGTTTGTAACTGGATTAATTTCTGTGAATTAACACTGAGAGTGATTTGTCTTCGTGACACTTCAGAAACCCAGAAGTCTTATTTTGCTTCCTGCTATTAACTGTCAGCTCTGGATGGCTTAAGTATAGAGGGAAGCCAGAAAAGCCATCTGTTAGGAAGAATGAGAAAGCCTAGTTGTTTTACTCATTTCCTGGGCAAAATGAAGACTGAAAGGTTTTCAGTGAGAAAACTGCTTAGACCGCACTAAGCCAGATGTATATAGAGGATTCAAAAGGAATAAATGAAACAGAATTTTCTTAGTTCAGTATAAAATAGTAGTACAGCAAATATGAAGAAAGCACTTGGTCCCTTTAAGCAGATAATATGTAAGTTTTCCACTAAAATTTACAAATCCCAAGCTTGCTTTTCCAGATGAACTTAAATTATGAATAACAGGATACTCAAAAAAAAAAAGTGTCAAATGTTAGCAGTATCATTATACATAAATGCCTATAATACCTATATGAAAGAAACTTACTGACTTTAGTCCTTTTAGGAGAAGTAGGATATGTAGTACTGGAAAAAGCCAGTCACTATGTAAGTTTTGAATCTGAGAAGAATTCTTAAATAATGCATTAGCATAACACATCAAATTACATCAGATTTCATAAGAAAAATTCAGGACTATTGAACTGTGGGGATATTGAACTTTTGCTCCACAAATGAAAACCTCTTCATCCACACTGTAACATAGCCAAACACATTTCTAACACTTTATGCTTTTTTATCTTATCTTGAAACAGGCCATTACTGATGGGAAGGCTGACACCCATTACAGCAGTACATTGAGTGTCATTTATCTATTTAAAAATACCAAACAACCTTTATCAAATGTAGCTACTCAAGGTCACTACTCCAGCATAAACCCCAAAACAATTCCTGTAGTGCCTGTAGTGCACTGTAGTGCCTCTAGCCATAGTTCAATTAGGATACTGGAGATGTAGATTATGTGCATTTTTATATCCATGTATAAAATACATGTCTATGTATACAAATATATATGTACAAGTATAATATGCTTATATTAATATACATAATGTACATAAGTATATATGTATACCTATACCAACTTAGATGATACTTGCAGAAACAGCTTTCTGGACTCCTCAGTTTAAATGATGAATCTGCATCACAACATTGTCTTCAGAACTTCCTTCATTTCCTGATATTGTAGTGACAGGAAAGGAAGAGACTGGCCTTTAAGTCAGTAAAAGTATAACATGAGATAATTTTACAACTAACAAGCAGGTCAGTTTCATTTGTTTCATTGAGTAGCCAGGCTACTTAGCTCTCACCTCTTAAACACATTACAAAACTGCCTTATTTTACTACTGAGTAATTCAGTAGCTCTTCTGCTTTTCTTTTTCCCTCCAATTATACTGTTCAGCTATGTAACACAGTATCTGAAGCACTCTTCTTGATGCTGGGGGTTCAGATGAACACTTAGTTATATTACTTGCAAAAAACCTTCAGAAATTTAGAAAAATCAAGCTTTCAGCTGCTAAGTCCCTGACACCCCCCCATAGTTTTCCCCAGAAGAGAGGATTAAAGTTACCAGACTGAACTGCAGGCTTTTAACAGCTCATATCTAGATTTCCAGGCCTACAACAAGAAGTCCACTGGATTTTTTTCCCTTCTTGAAGTGACAGTTTCTCTGGCACCCAAACACATTGCTGTGTTTCCTCAACTGGAAACAAATGAACGAAGAATCCATATAGTCTGGTGAAAGGCTTATAGAAAAAGATCATTTCCACAGGCCCTTCCTGAGATGCATTCTTTCTTTGCTATGAATCATGACAGTTTTTCACAGCAAAGGCCTTTCCTTTACCTATTCTCTTGAATTATTGCCTTCCCTCCAGCATACACAAGCCATCCATCTGGAGTTCTCCCACACTGCCTTACTTTAAAAGACTACTTCAATTTCTGTGACATAATATCCCCTGTAGAGCTCTCAAAGGGCTAAAAGCAAGACAGTCATCCCTTTGGAACTGTCTTAAAACACATCTATTTATCTCTGCAAACTCAGGGGTTTGGTTTTTCTAAGCAAGACAATCAGTTCCTGTGTGAAGATGCCTTTTTGCACAGTGACAAAGGCGTTTCACAAACTCTGCTGGCATAAAGCGTCTCCTCACTGATCTGTGTGCATCACAGATTATGTTTCACTATGGATTCCCAGACACCCAGCAGAAAAGACTGACTAGAAGACTTCTAGATTTCTGAAATAAGCTTCCTAAACCCAGCACAAGTCCCCACTGCTAAAGCTGAGGCATATATCTTTGCTTATCTCAGAAAAAAATTGTTCAGTATTATCCAGCAATTATTTACACATTGGAAGTCTTGCATTTTCAGCACTCCTTTAAGCGAGAAAACAACTTCTTTTTCAACACTGAGTCTTGTTGCTTTTCCCTAAAATAACCTCAACTTGTATTTATCATCATATAGCATTCAAAATTTGGAACAGTACAGATGAGATCTCCCAACAAGCACAGCACCAAGTAGAGCAGAATAATTACCTCCTGTGCCTCACATCTGATGCTTTTGTTACTATTACCCAGAACAGGTTTTGTTTTGGTATCACTGGGTTTTAACTCTTAGTCTGATCTGCTATAATACCCAGAATACTCAGCACAGAACTGCTTCATTCCCCGACAAGCTGATGCCCCTAGCACTCAATCCATTTTTCTCTTGCAAATTTTACAGGGCTAGTCTGTTCTACCATCCAGACTATTAATGAAAACATTGAATAAATTCGGAAATTTGATCCCTGCACGGTGCTTTAATCAAGGAAATACTTCCCAAGTTTCCAATTAAGAACGTCATGTAGGAAAAAGTCTTCTATTCATTGTTCTGTAGCTTTAGTATGTTAAAGAACCTTAAATCAAAGAAAACTAGAAAACTTTAGCAAAAAAAAAATACTTTAAATAGACTTTAACTAAACAGTAGTTCACAGGCCAAAATCAGCAAGTTACTAATGACTGTTCATAAGCAAGTTAACTTAATCAGTAAGACAAGTCTGTAGTGAGCAATTGATGTATTACAGGGGTAATGTGATATTAGCTTCAAGTTGCTTTATCTACCAACATAAAATCACATTTACAAATACCCGTGGTTAGAGGACACTTTCTCTAGGGCTGTTACACGTAGCTGTTAAACTAGAATAGCTTGAAGTCCTACAAACCAGTATGTTTTTAAACTACATATAAAATTATCCAGAGGAATGTTACGTCAGCATTTTCTTAGTTTGGAGCTAGAACTGTCAACATCATTGTCTAAACTTAAAATGGTCAAAAAATATAATTGTATGGGTGTGAGAGCAGTACCACAGCATTGCTTCAAAAGTTTTTGTATTTATATAATAAATGAAAAACATTTAGGAAAGCTTTCCCCACCTATTCCACAGTTAATTTTGGTTTTTTTTATTGATCCAGTCTTGAATAATGCTGCTTATTTGGTAACAGTATCAGGCAAAAACATGAGCAAGTGCCATTCTGCATTCCAATACGAATCATTCAATAAAGTTTTGCAATATATACATTTTATCCAGCTTCTGACATTAAAGGTCATCATGCCAATGAAAATTTTTAACAATACAATAAAATCCTTCAAATATAAATGCTTATGAATGTAATTCAAGAGACCAGACAATTTAATTTTCTGAAATTTATATCACTCATGTCCATAATAATTTTACATTTCACACTTCATGCTCTCCAATGTTACCCTAGAGAAGACTAAATCTTTTTGCCACATATACTATTAAAGACACTAGCCAGGTTTATAGTTACAGAAGACTATAATAAGATGTAAAATTTAGTAGTAATAAGTTATGACATTGCTGACTAAAACATTATTCACTCTACACTAATGTTTTATCCACTCAAATACAATAAGTATTTGGATGTTATATACTACCCATTTCATATACTTACAGTGCAAAGTAAGAGACAATTTTTTTCCTGAGCATTTAGGAAATGAAAATCCTTTTTCTTTAGCTTTGATTACAGTCCATTTAAAATATACTCCTCACATACCTAGGCTTGTCAAGACTGTACAGTTAAGAGAGGCAAAAGTTTGTAGATATCAGAAGCCCAATCAGGAATTGGAAGGGTTACTGAACATCTCTAAAATTTGTCCCTGTTTTTCAAGTCTAAGGATATAATAGGATTTTGACTTATAGCAAAAAATTCAGAAATTACATTTTTCCCATTAACCAAACATTCCAAAATGTACAAACCACATGCCTTCCAAACAGAGAAACAGCCGCTACTTAAACAAATTGCAATACATATTTCAACTTACTATTCTGTAGTTAATGTAATGCCCAGTGAGCTGTGCCTCCAACAGACATAAGAGAATAAAACTTTTAGGAATGTGTTTTGGGCATTTTGTAAGGAAGCTGGATTCCTTACAAGTTCATCTTTTTCTCAATAGCTACAGACCATGAGTTTCTAATTCAATCTTCTCTTCTGTTTGCAATATATCAGGTTCTATAGGAGGAACAGGTGGTCTCAGTATAATCTCTGGACCTCCACCATAGATTGACTGAAGAAAATTCCATGTTTCTTCTGATATTTGCCCAGAATCTGCACCTGAAAAATTTTTAAAATTTAATTAGTATTTAGATTAATTCTTTCATGATTTAAAGTCCATAACAGATACAAAAAGAAAAAAAAATCCAGATTAAAATATAAATTGTAAGAATTCAGATTAAAATTTAACACCAAAAGCTTCATTTTTTGCTTTATCTTGCACCAGCTGCCAAACCCAATTATCTATTTTGTGTTAGCTTTGTTAATTTTCTTAATTTGTCAGTTTTCTTGATTCTTACAACTACCTGGTCTAAATTATGTAGTACTTGCAGAAAACACGTGAAAATTATAAACATCTTATCTAATATCTATCAATCAAGGTGACAGCCAGTAACTCTTGGTACTCAGAAAACAATGATTCATATTATTATAAGGACATACAGTAACATCAATTACACAGTAAAGTTCAAGGACTCAAGATTCTTGTTTCATCAGAGAAATGAATATTGATAGTGAAGAATAAAAACCATGAAATATGAAAACCACAGTGAAAAACTCAGAGAGAAAGGACTATTATTGGGATAATAACAGCTCCAGTAATGCTCCTGCAGTGCTGGTGGGTCAGCCTGATTTTGTTCACTGACTGAAGCCTTTCCCTATGATTCCATTGCTCTGGCTAGAGGCCTGTCTCCTGTCTCAAGCCAGCATCCAGCAAGCCTTTCTGCTTTTCCACAACTTTTTACAGTGGCAAAGACAAGATGCATCAGCACATCTCCCCTCTAGGTTTCAATGCAAGGATCCTGTCTGATACTGAGTGATTTCCTCACGTTAACCCACGCAGAGAGGTCACATTTCTGTTCTACCAGAATAAGCCTCCTCTTCTTGAAGCAAATCAAAACCCTGCCCTACAGCAAGTTTATCCTTACTAGACATTATTAATTTGTCTCGTTAAACCTTGTTTCAGCACCCTCATACTTAAAAAAAAGGAAGTCAGCACCGTAAGCAGGGGGCTTCTCCCCCTGCCTCCTGTACTTTTGTCCCCATCCCCTGCTGCAGTGGTGCCCACTGCTGTACTTTACCTATTAGGAGCTTCCAAAGGGGAAGGGTACAAAGAGCTGCACATTTGTTTACCTGCACTAACTCCACTACACAAAGCTTCCTCTGGAAGTCATCCTGCAGATCCCATGCCAGTATTAGTGATTTTATGCCTCAGTTTCACTCTTTTACATTTAGGCTCTCAAGAAACAACTCCTAGAAACAACATCTATCTAATCTATCCAGATTCCAGCCAGTCAGGTTAAACTGAACAGGCACAATGAACTAAGGCACTGGAATCAGGACCAGTGGATCACAGAAATATGGAATAGTGGACACTATTTAGTGGTCTTCCCCCCTCTTATGACTTAAGAGACAGATTTTCTACATCCTATTCATCTTTTTTTCTACCCAAGTTCTAATTTGTATCAATGTAGGTGAAAGTAAACCAACAACTGGCTAATTTGCTATCAATTACTGATTCTAAAGTGATTTTTTTATTTTATCAGGCTTTGTACCTTGTACCTGAATTCTACCATCAGCACCTAAATCATTAAAATGCACTCAAAAACTCCTGAGTGCCAAAACTAATTTTTTTTTAAATAAACTTTTGGCATTCTACAATTGGTGAGGTTTATGGTAGGTTTATTGGTACATCCACTGTATGCTGAGGCATTAAGCAAAATTGGGAAAAAATCCAGTTAAATGTATGTTAATCTTAATGATGCAAATTCTTCTTTTGGGCTGAGCTGCAATGAATTTAAAGCTTCGTAGAAAGTCTAAAGATTTCATAAAGCAGGTCATATAAGAATGTTTTTCTCTGTACCTATAAATTCCAAATAAATGGTATTTAGCATTAACTGTGAAGAATAACAAAGAAATCTGTATCTTTGCAAATACTTCTCTGATGTGCAATGTACAGGATCAAATGACTTGCAGAAAAATAAGCAAGATTTTATTTACAGTGGTTTTCTTCCTCTGTGAGAAGATGTTTTTCTATTCAAATTAGGTTTCAAGATTCAAATAATTACATACAGATATAGAACAGTCTCCCAATTTTCTTAAGAAAACCCCCATCAAACCAAGTGATACAAAGCCAAAGCACACTTTCACCTCCTACACTCTCATGTGCACTTGGATTCATCAATTACAGATACTAATTCTTCTTTTTAAGAAAAAAAAGTTACTCCCCACAAATGGGCACAACACAGATTCATTAGAAACTGCCATTCATTTTATGGTAACAATAAATAAATAAAAAAAATTCATAAATTTTCCAAACTTCAGCAATGCATAAGGTGCACAAAACTGCAGCAATATTGTACACCTACCTTGTTTTAGCACAGTATTGCCACATTTTGTTACTGCAATCTTGGCGTTATCAATGGGGCCAGGAGGATCTAGTGGAACAGAAAAATTATTAAAATTGGGAGAGCTGAAAACAAACAGCAGGTTGGAGGTTCTATTTCCAAATGGAAGGAGAAACAGCTCATTTATTTACTGCTTGTTCTTGAACTGCTTAACAGTGCGTTCTAAGTTGTTAAAAGCTAATCACATTTTTAATTAAGAGCAAATTTTCCAAAGCATTCAAGATTACAGTTAAGTCTTCAAGCATGATAAGCACAAATTAATCCTAATTCTTACCCTTACCAAAGTTGTCCTAGAGCAGACTCTGACAAGATTGAAGAACATTTTATCAGTTTCCATTTTAAAACTTTAGAGGCACCTGAAGTCAGCTAAACTGACATTAGTACAGTTGTTACTGAGCTATCTGAGTTTAGATTGTGACGAGGTCACCCTTCCCCCAGAAGCTGCAGCATCATCTATCAGTTTGCACAACAAAACCCATCCCCCCTTGTACTTGGATCCAGTTTTTCTGCTGCTGCTAACAGCAAACAGCCTGCAAACAAGCAACAATCTTTCCAACACTGTCCCATTACCCCATTGCTGTGAATTATTTTACTACGTTCTGTATCCTGGATGTATTTGTAACCTATAAAACCCGTGTCTTAGATGTTTAAGAGCTTTTGTTGTCTTTACTACCTGTCCTTCCTACAGTCTTCTACCAAAGCAGAAACAACTAAAACAGCAATACAACAAAAGATTACCTATATTTTGAAATGGGGCAGAACTTACCACTGTCTTTACCCTTTACAAATCCTTCCCATTCTCTGAACCAGTGCATGCTGATGCAATAAAATGTTGATGGAGATTCTTCTTCTTGGAATGCTCTATTAAGCTACAAGGGAAAAAAAAATCTGTAGTTTTCTGCCCTTGTATTTCTTTAAATACTGAATTCTTTTAAGCCCTGTAATTATTAACACCAAAACATTACACCGTAACAGAACATTTTAAAGAACCACTAACCATAGGAACAGTAAACACCTGGTGAATACCCAAGGTGAGATTCTGATACACTGGTAGCCTTCATATTAAAGGCTGATTTACTATTTAGTTGAGAAATTATTTGTATTTCCTGAAAACAGCAACAAGTTCTTAAGCACAGGCCCTTACCCCTCAAACACCAACGGATAATTACGGTGAAGGCTGAACCTTCAAGTAGCAAAAGAAGCAGAGATCTTATTTTTGTAAAATAAAACATTGTGTTTTGAAAAATTTTCTCCATAGTTTTATGGGAGTTTTCTTTGTGTGAACTGTATCTTCATCTGTGTTTGTTTTTACCCTAGTATTTTGAGCAGATGGCAGCACAGTTCCAAGCAAGGCATAGTGAACTAATGCATTGGGACATTTAATGACTTACGGATCTTTTTACAACATTATTAAGAAACAAGAAAAAAGTCACTTAAAGCTTTAAAACCATTATCTTTTTAGCCCTTTGAAGTCATAAACCTAAAGCATCAACACAACTTCTTAAGGTTTCATGTAGACTAAGTTTTGCAATCATTCCCTAAAGCCATCCTTACAAAGGATAACAGAATTTTCTGTTACTAACCAGTAAAAATACTTGCACAACAGTGCACACATAATCACCGTTTAAACTGCAAAGAACTGACTGCTAAAACAAATGAGGTTGACTCAATGTCATTAATAATAATCACTAACCAGTGGTAACCCAGAGCAATAAAAATTCCTAAAAATTTCCAAAAAATGGAAAAGCTGACAATCTCTGAAGTGTGATTAAAGGACAAACAGAACTGAAAAAACAGAGTCAGTTCTATTTCTCTTCCTTTCATGAGTTGAAATAGAAGAAATGGGACTCCAATGTCTCTGCATTTATTTTCATTGAAAACTGCAAAACGCATTTTTGGTTTAAGAACTTCAAAATCATTACCACTAGTTATTTTACCATTCAGACTCACACATATAATCCTCTAACCCAGAGAAAATACAGTGGCTTCTTAAAATTAATAATACAGATCCATTACAATACTAACATATTTACTTCACTTATGCTTATGTTTCTAATGCCTTTTTTAAAAATTAGATCTAATGACTATCATTAAATTTTTCTTGGCACAGTATTATTGCACTTAAACCTTATCAGACTGCACAGAACAGACCACTGGCAGTGTATAAAGAACAGCTGCTCACGTGGCTGTACTGTTTCCATACTATAAAAAAGCAATTTAAGAAACACATTAAAATTTTTCTCTAAGTACATTTTCATATAAACAGTTATCTGGGATTTCACAAGAACATTACTGCTGCCATTAGGAGAGATGGGGTGGTATATAGGTATAGAGATATTTAATAAAGTAGATTTGTTACAGGAATACCCTGTGCAATTCTGGTAATCCCTTGGGTCTAGTCATGATTATCAGGTGCTGTCCAGTAGCAGAATGAATAAGTGTTTATTTTTTTACCCGTATAAACATTTCCAATTCATTTTTCCTTCTTTTTTCAATTCTTTCAGACTCTATTTGGCAGGTGTGACAAACATACAGATGGTTCACAGCTGGTCCTCCTCCATATCTGCAGTAGAAGTAAAAAACCCGAAACAATCAGCCTTGTGGAAAACATAATGTAAAAAGACCAGGCACCTGTAGACATGGCAAATATCAGTATGAACAGAAGGCTGATATGTGCCAGTCACAGTGATCCAGAAAAGCCATCATTTATTTTCCTAGTAATATTCTGTACTCCATCCTAAGACCATCTTGCAAGTTCTGACTGCCTCATGTCAGTACAAACCATCTCAAACTCTGCATCACAGACTTCAGAAGGAGTTACTATGGTTAGAACATGTCAGTGAGCAAATATTGTTATATATACACCAGGTGTGATTTTACCAAAGGCCTTTAAGAAATAGCCTATGGAAACATTCCAGCCAGTTCTGTCTTAAATGTGTTCCTCCATCCCACTGCAGACTCTTCACAGCTTTGCTACCTCCCTGACCCCAGCCTCTAAACTTATTTATTGTCTTGCTCTTAATAGGTTATTCTTGACCCTTCCCTCACGTTTTCTTTGTGTGAAACTGTATCCGTGGAAGTCTGCAGGGGCACTGCTTCTGAGAAGGGTATTTTTGCATACAGAAAATAGATAATAGAAGAAAAATTCAGTACATATAGGAAAAGGAAAATAAACTGGAAATAGCATTGCTTTTATTTTTCACTTGTGTGCACCAAAACTTTAAAACATCAATAAAAAACTTCCCAAACCCTTAGATGTATTGTTTACGTGGTAGGAAATTACCAGCTAAAATATTTAATGCAAGTGCAATACAGAGTGTTCAAAGCCATCAGGAAAGCTCTTCTGCAGCTTTTTGTTACTTTAGAATAAGGCATAGCTTGTAAGAATTCCTCCTTTATAAGCAAGCACTCAAACCTGACCGACATTGAAGTGTGGGGCAGTAACACAGAACACTCAGATATGTGATTTTGAAGCAGTACTGGCAGCTCAGGCTATGGGTTCAAAGCCAACATAAAAGAAAAGCTGTCTCCAGCCAACAAGAGAACAGGAAGCTGATACAGAGAGCTCTTTCAAAAAACCTCTTGCAAAGTGTATTTTTGCTGACCTACTTTGTGTTATTTCATACATACCATACATGTTTATTGGTTTAATATTGAAGTATTACCCCAACAACACACTACTCTATGTAGTCTTTTACTTTGCACAAGAAAATGATATAAATTGGCTGTTTGCAATCCCTTCACTCAGCTGTGTGCCCAGAGGGCTGTCTTTTTCCTGAGCCACTAATTCTAAAGTCTGATGTCGCTGCTTGGCTCTCAAATTGTATCACTGGATTTTTTTTCAATTACAGCTCAAAACTTACCTGCTATACAGATTATCCCATATATTTTGAGGTAGCATTACAACCAGGTCCTCTATGAAGTTAGCTTTGTGTGGAGGAACACCTGCAGAAGCAACAAAAACCCCAAACAATAAAAAGACTTGTGGATTTTAGTGGGGGGAGGAGACTATGTTAAAAGTCCCTAAATAAATAAAAAATAGAACCTTTCAATGAATTCAGAGAAATTATATGAAACAAGTTTTACCTCAGTATAATCTATCACTGTATTTAGAGACACCACTCTAATTTTAGTCTTCTATGACTAAACTGACTTCTGTGAGGCTGAAAAGCTTATAAAAAAAGCTAAAATGAATGGCTAAAATTAAAGGGCTAGAATCCATTTTAGATACTGATTTCAAAAAGCTTCTTCAGATATACAGTTTAAATGTCAGGATGATTAAATATTTTGATTATGCATGTAAACACATTAACAAACTGTCTATTCAAAATTCACTAATTTGCTGCAGACCTTTTGGAATTATTTCAAACAACATGAATACTTGAAAGCAGAGAAATTTTGAGGAAGGCAGAAATGGAGGGGCTTGCAGAATTAGCAGTGTTCAGTTGAAGCACAAGGTAAGCAGCACTGGACTATGCAGGAATTCTTGGGAACAGGGAAAACCTAGTACTTGGCCACTTGTACATCAAGAGTCATCTGGTGTAGCCCTGCAGAGGGAAAGCCAAGGGGCTCACAGGTACTCTGCAGATTGCTACAGGGATACAACAGTCCTGTGATGAAATTTTAGTTCAGCGACAGGGGCAGCACCACTATCTTGTAATCTAATGCAACTGTATTTTTTATTAGAAAATAGGTACCATATAGTAATGATTTCTTGGAATGTTAGCACTCAAATATGAGTATTTCCCCAAATATATTTTGCTTACTGTAATGTTCATATTTTTATTAACATACAGCACACAGTAAAATTTTTATGCTCCTATACCAAATACACAGAATTACTGCTTGATTTTCACACTGTTATGTACTGGATACTATGCATCAGATCAATTTCTTCCAAAGCAGCTTTCAAACCTTCTCACTGCTTATAGCCCGCAGCTGAGAAAACCATTTCAATTTGCAGATGAAAGTATTAAGGATGATGATATTGTGACAGGATTTTTTAAAATGTGAATATATATGTTTAAGAAGTAAGCCGATGAGAGGAACTGTTCCTCTTTAAGAATCAAGAAAGTTTATGAACAAAATCAAATGTGCAGAGGAAAGAAAAAAAAATAAGATAACTTTACACAGTATCATTTCTAATTAGTTAGCTACTACAATAAGGAAGAGTTTACTTAGAAGTTATAATTTACCTAAGAAGTTATAACATGAACCTAGTATAATCAAATTCCTTGAATTAGAACAAGTATACACCACTGTTACAGATAGGAGTTGACAAATTATTTTTAAATTATTCACAGTTAGAGTCTCACCTCCATGCATACAGAGAAAGTCATTATTTGAAATTGGTCCTGGCTCTGCAAAAGTCTTGAATTTGTTTAACCACTGCCTGGAAACATAGAACTGCAGAAGACTTGGTTCCATCATATTCAATAGCCCTGATATTCTCCGTCTCTCTCTCTGTGCTTCTTCACTGCTCTTCCTATTACAGAAATAGAAATCATTAAACAAATACAGATCCTTGTGTACAGTGCAGATAACTTACTTTGTGAAAAGAAAACTCTGCCTTCAAGTAAATTACCTGGGCCTTGTCTGTACTTCCCAGTTTACACAGCCTAAGAAAGCAAACAGTTGGGCTGCAAGGGAGAAGCTGATTATGCTGCAGAGGTGGTAAAGCACCGAGGGGCTGTGCCCATCTGCTCGTTTCCTCTCTGCAGTGTCTGAGATAAAGCTTTGCAAGCTGCACTCCTTGGGCAGATATTCCTTCCTCACCTTCACAAGTAAGGTTACACAGTAAATACAGCAGGTAATTCCCCTACCTTTCCTGTATCCTCCTACTTTTCTCATTGTACAACTGGAAGTAACTCTGCTCTCCCGTTTCAGATGCAATAGAATCTCTCTTCTCCAAACCAGTAGTAGTCTTTTGTGGATATGTTCTTTTTTAAAGCCATATTTTATGAATGTTATTCTTATTCTTTTATTATTTATTTGAATATGTTGAGCTACAATCAAAGATATAGTGTTCTTTCTTGGCAATACAGCAGGACAACCAAATTCCTTTTAAAAGGCCTACTAAGTCAGACTCACGGACTCAGCTTGAACAGTGGCAGGTGGGAGTGCTCCTAATGAATGTTAAAACGGTCTCAGAACACATCTCGTTTTTTATGCAACTCTGACACAATGTATTTTGCAGCCAACTTTTAGTGGACATTTGATCTTAGTACCAGAAATTTAAAATCTGAACACTGAGTTGCTTTTATTATCTCAAGTACAAAAGTTCCCTAGACTGAAGATGATAATAACATGACCTCACCTGTCATTTCAGTTCTCAGGAAGAGACTAGCCTATAAATTGCATTAAATTAAATGTATAATAAAATGTGTAATACAATGGATTAGATTATAACAAGTAAAACCTCTGCTGTCCTTCATCCCACCTGATAAAGACTTTGCACAATTCCAGTTAGATCTCAAACAGTTAAAAAACCTTCAGTGTACAAAACCTCCCTGTGTGCAGAATTCCCTTCCTCTAACTGAAAATAAGGTGGCTAGTTCTTAATTGTTGCTTAAAGTTCTCTTACTGTGCAGATTTCATTTTCATTTTAATATAAATGCTTTAGCTGTGACAGAGCAAGTGTTAAGGACATAACTGAAGGATTAAGTTTTTTTCTAGCACAAGCTTTTCTCCTTGGTCAAATTCTTCCATTATAATTCTCATCGGGCAGCTAATTCTGAAAGCTGCCCAGCTGCTTAAAAAGTGATTTACATACATGACTTATAGGGATATGATTGTACTTCTAATGTCTTACCTGTAGAAGAGAACATAGGCTTCTGCATTTTGCACTGTGGATTCTGATACTTCTGTGACACTCTGGTCATCAAATTCATACCACAAATTATTTAAATTGTTGCGACAATAAGCTATATAATGTCCACCTAGGGTGTGAGAAACAAGAATTACTGAAGAATGTCTAGAGCTGCCCATTTTATTCTACAACACATGAAGAGGAAGTAAGTCCTAAAAAACCCCCTCAAGTTTTAAATGGGAGAAACAGAATCATTAGCAGATATGACTTTGAAATTAACTTCTGTCAAACTCAACATCAGCTTTTTGTCTGAATTTCTATTAGGTCGTGGTGAGTTGAACACCAATTTCAGCACGTTCTTGCATTCTTCAAGCAGTGTATTGTTTAATGTAGTCCTGAACCATGATATTCAGAGTAAGACTGACTGAACCATTTACCCTCATCAGTTCCCACAACGAACTCTTTTCAAATCTATGTATGCTTTATAATAGAAAGTAGCATAGATGTGGAAAAGCTACATGATATCACAACCATAATAACGGTGTTTAGAAGACTATTCATAATATATTTTGAATTATTACTATTTTTAAATATGTATTTAACTGCTAATAAGTAAATAATCAACTATCTGCTAAACTGATTACGTGAAGCACCACTTAGCAAGCACTAAGTACAAGTTAAAAAAGCAACCAGAAAAAAAAAGAACGGAAAAAAAAAACAATTCAAACAGTGGCTACATCAAGTTTGAGAATTACGAGGGACTAACTTCTATAAAAATCTATGGAGTTTCTGGCTTAAAACTTGTTTCTCCTTATTTCCAAATCTTAATATGAAATAATCTAGGCAGAAATGACTTCAACATACAGCAGTAAGATTTTTATTCAGCTACTCATCACTACCCATAAATAGCAGTTACCACCTGTTTTGGAGTTAAATGGCAGCGATCATCCAAGAGAACATGTTTTGAAAAAAATGACTGGGATCTTGTGACGCTTTGTAAACAGTTTCCAAAAAATTAAGGCACACAAAGCATTGACATGAACAGCAGTTGTGTAGAGCAGCCGATCAACTGGTCATCTGCTGGCAACATTATTTGTACATTTATGTTGTTCAACAGTGGATATGGTTTTCTTACTTAATACTCCAGGACCTGTTAATTCTTTACCACCTTCAATTTTATTTAGGTATGCCATATAATTTCAAAGATGGGCCAACTCTTTCAGAGCGAGCCTTAAATCTTTTGGGTCAAGGTAAAAACCACAGCATTCATCCTCCACATTATAATCATCATTGTTTATCTATTTACCCTTCAGTATATAGTTATCATCCTTGAAGAGAAGTGCTGATGTCCCAGCTGCAAAGACAAACCAATGGAGCTGATACTCACTGCTGGCAGTTCCATGATGGCAGATGACAGACAGGAGATCGTAAGTCACGATTTGAGCTGGACTGTCCTTCGCAAGGAAAGGCTGAAGGTCAAGGCCTTCCAAGGGAAAGGACACATGGGTCCCAATTTTTGTTGAAAACATAAGTTCATGTCTAAATCTTTTGAGATGAATGCATAGAATCTGTAAGAAGGATTGACAGATTCAGTCAAGAACTATACATGCTATTTGATATTAAACACCTGAACTGTGTGTGCCATCTTTTCCTTTTATCAACCCAAAAAGAATCGTTTTCCCTATGACCTGAAACATATTCACAAGCTCTGCATTTTAATCAGCTGTGGCTACTAACACAGGTGCAGCACTGAAAAATGTACCTTTTCTCTTCCTCAATGCACATTGCACAATCTTGTTATGAGGGACATTAATTCTTCGCAATTATTGAAGCCATCAACTCATGCTTTGAAGTGTAAGATTGGATTATTTTTTAAATGTAAAGTTACAAATGTTACTTATAGACAAGCTTTCCAGTCTGGCTGTGGTGTTTAACTCTATGACCTACAGTATAAATAGCAGTATGTGTAATAACATAGAATAGAAATGTTGTTACTGTCTGCAGACCAACAGTGATAACAGAGGGAAATCCCATTCCTGTCATGTACAAGATTCATTTTCTTACAGGATGAATAACCACGTTGCTCACATTCTTAAGCAAATGCCAGTATGAAGGTAGACTTTCATCACACAGCATTATAAACACAATTTACTCCACGCAATTCATTAGTCTTACATTCCTAATCATGCAGAAAAAGTGCTTTAAAGGGTATATTGTAATAGTACCTCAGGAAATTTTTGCACTTTGCAGAATTTCACTCCATTTCTTAACCTAAGCAAAGAAAAAAACAAACCAAAACAACCAATAATTAATTCTGAAAAGGTTTTACTTGATTGCACTAGATCAGCAAAAGCCTAAGCTGAACATTACATTAGTAAACCCAAAATATTTCTGGAATGTAGACTAGACATGGAGTAGCCAAAATGATACAAACAATGATGGTTCATAAGACAAAACAATCTGTACTGCTGAAAAATTCAAAACAGCAAGTACAATCAAGTCCCAACTACATAACAGTTTCTCTTAAAATAAAGGAAAGAACTTGAAGCTTCATGAAAGCTGATTATCCAGCAAAAGACAAAAAAGAAATGAACTAAGTTTACTTCTAAGAAATTATCTACAGCACATACAAGAAGGAATTACACTCCTGTACCATAAAGGGCTTCAAGTAGTCTTCAAACCACTTCTGTTTCTTGGTTCTTTAGCATTTAAAGCCATAGTTTACTTATTTAACACACCTTAGCGACCTACTGTATATCAGGGGAAAGCTGCTAGTATTAGAGAGGGCTAAGAACTTTTATTTTGTCAAAGAAAACCAACTCAGATCTAAAGGTGTAAGGGCATGAGAAAGAATTAAGCACATGTGGTAGGGTAAGTCGGTGCTTCCTGACCTCTGCACCTTGGTAATACCGAATTTCTGACAGCCAGAACACAGGGTCATATCAAAAGATGAACAGTATTGGGACATACCCAACAGAAATAAATGTCTCTTGACTAAAAGAAGCAGTAAAAGCTCAGATTAAGACAAGGTAAAACAAAGGTAAAAGCCAGCTTACTTTTTACACCTTCCACAGCTGTACATGTTATCACCTGCAAACATCAGGGAGAAGAAAACCAGCCATTATTGTCTAAGTGTGTCCATTTAGCATGTAAAAGTTTCAAGGGAATTTATCTTTAGGTTGCATCCAATATTTAACAGTCATAATAGTGTTGACTTAGCAACTACAGGAAAGGTTCTTAGGTTTTATGTCTTCAACTATGAAGAAGTACAGTATAAACTGAAGAGATGATGCTATATAATTTAAAAGGGAAATTATTTACTATGTCCAAATTGAGGTTATGAGAATGAATATTAATATAGTGGGTTTGAAATTTTTATGAACTTTCAGTTGATACAATTTCACTAAACCAAATTCATACTGACTTGACATTTCTAAAGCAGCTTTCATAGGCATTTCTTATCTCAAATATTCAGCTGAATGAGAAGCTTACCTTTCTGAAATGAACGATCCCAAAAGAACAAGGATTGACTGTATTACACTCTAACAGGTGGCATTCGCTTAACTGCATTAAGCTAAAAAGATATTAATCACCTCATTGTGACAGGAGGAAAAAAACACAGAAGAAACATGTTCAGGTAATTAACCTCTTACCCTTGAGCTCATCTCTGGCGAAAAAGGCAGCAAGACAATCTTGTAAGGTTACAACTGGACCCCAAAACCAGCTAGGAACACATGAGACAACAAACCTGAAACATCATTGACAGAAAAGAAAGAAAACCAACAAATGTTCTGCCAGAAGAGCAGAAACAAGAATTTCAAAATAGATACTTAAAGAAAACAAGGTAAATATTAGTTACCTTTTGAAGTATTCCATAAAAAAGGCTATCCATCCCTGAGGGGCATAAGCTTCTCCACATGACCCTGCCTTGACCAGAGATGTCTGATGACTTGCAGAATGGAGCTTAGCGAGATCTTCCTTACCTGGAATAGGCAAGGACAGATCCTGAAAGGTCTCCAGGGTTACAGACAGCTAAGGAAGAAAATAAATGAAACACAATGGAGTTAAGCTTGAAGAAAAACAGCAACTAAACTGAATTCTGTAAAGTTCACTAGTAACTACCAAGTCACTGCATAACTGAAAATTCCACTAGGAAGCAAATTAATTATAAATAAGTAGATTAATAAGAATTCATTTTCTAAAATATGATTTCAGAGGAACCAAAAAAAAATAACATTTAAGAATGAACTTACACATTGTTATCACTGAAACATTTTTTTAGGTCATTATTATTTCTCTTTGTATCACTCATACAAAGCACTATGATTTTTGCCTCAGGCTGTGTTATACAAAGTAGTTTCAGAAAGTTCAGTCCATTGTTTCCACAGTATTTTACTCTGACATTATCTTGACCTGATGTAACTGGACTCGCTGCAAGGGAGACCCAGCTGTGCATTTTCTTGCTCCTGTACTTCATTTAGTGATCACATAGTCACAGAGTCAAACGTCAAACACATTTTAGAAATTCTTATTTGTTTTTTGAACTTGTTCACCAGATTACCCTGAAGTCTCTGTATTCTTAGATCTAACCCAACAAAAGAATTAAGGGCATGCTTAGGTTTAAGCCTTATGTTGAGAAAGTTGTCCCCAATGTAAAGATTTGGATATCCAGCAATATCCATATTGCTTGGAAACGAAAGCAGTCCCCTAGACATATTTAGATAACTGACTTTTAAAAAAATGATCATGTGTGCTGGTCCAAGTAATTCTCTGAGCAAACACTACAGAAAAAAAAAATCAACTCTTCCTTCCTATGTTGCATCTCCTTTTGCAGTAGAGAACAACTTCAGAAAGCAGCTAATGATTCGTATCACTGCAAAAGTTAGTGTCTTTACTCACATTTTTTGAAAGACCTTAATTTTGTTAGTCTCAATCTATCTGATAAGACTGTTACAGCATTATATTATGTTGTGCATAACATATTAGAATAAACTAAGAAGTTTCCTTTGAAACATTAGGGACCTGAGAATTTAGGACAGTAGCAGGTATGCATTAGGATATTCAGAACATTACTAAAAACTAATCAGACCTAAATGAAGTTGAAGAGTAAGCTTCTTTTTCCACTTGCTGTAAACCAATTCTCAAAATGTTATTTTTCAGCTCTGAGTAAATATCCAGCTCAATGAATACAAGCTATACTAAACACAAAGTGCTGGTTGTAGCCACTATTACAATTTGAGAAAACAAGTATGAGACAATGCAACCTTCTGAGGAAATCTGCCACAAAAGAATTTCAGGTTACCAGAGAATGACTATATTCATAAAGCAGTAAGAAAAGAACATACTAAAAGCTAGAACTTTCTCTCCTTACCCGATCACAAGTCAAGCACTGGACTGAACTTATTATAGTCCCATCAAATATATCAGAGATAACACTCCTGTACTTCTTGCGCTTCTTCCTTTTTGGTGATGATACTGTTGAAACTATAAAATGACAAAAATAAAATGCTGCAGTAAGCCAAAACTCAGTGGAATCTGATTTCCTTCAGCTTTGTGTAATATAATTAGAAGTCTCATATATTCAGGGTTAAATTATGAGCCAAGCCCTGTTTTCTATTTACTAAACATTTCTTAAGAATAACAAGATCACATTACTGCCAGTATAGGCAATTCATGTGGGTTCCTCAAGCAGCTGGGGACAACCAACAGAAACTTTTCCCTCTCTAAGTAAAGCTCAAACTGCCAGTCTTGTACCTACATCCTATTGCTACATGACAGATTTATCCTGACAGGAATCCCCCAAGGTATCAAAAGGAACATTCTATTTGATGCTTAATTTGATCAGCTCTTCCCAAGAAGCTCTAACCACGCTGGGCAGAAGAGCTCACACACAAGGTTACTGTATCACAACACTGATGACCGTGGATTGCAGGAGACTAAAGGTACTACTGGAGTTGCTTATTAAAAAACCCCAGGTCTCTCAACCTCTCCTTGGGCATGACAAGCACCAGTGACCGAGTACCTCTTCTGACAGACTCACTTCAGGTTGTCTAAAACCCTCCTGTAATGGTGAAGCCAAAACTGGAGACAGTAGTAGAGATGCAGTGTCAAAGCTGCTGAACAAATGAACCAAGGAGGTCAATGTCTTAAGTCCATTAAATCACTGTCATGCAACACCAATGCTAAAGCATTAAAAAGATAACATGAATGTTCAGAAGTTCAGAACTTATCTGGACAGGCTATTGAATGAAGCAGGATTACAACATTAAAGTTGTATTACTTTTTTTGGTTTGGTGCAATGCCTTAAAAGCATGCTCTGAAAGACAAGCTTTGCTTAAAGTAGTCTGCTGTTAGACAAATCAGGGAAAAAAATAATTATATATTGTTCCTCATGCCCTAAAGCAGCACTGTCTTACATGTAAAGGCAAGTTAAAGTATAAATATTCTGGATGCTCATAAATGCATTGTGCTGCAGTGCCAAAAGAAATGCTCTGCACTGCAGGGACATTAACAACCATAAAGCAGACAGCATTTACAGGTCCATCTACAGTACAATTATACAAGGCTCCTTAAACCTTAATTGACTAAAATGCTGATTTACTGAACTTCTGCTGAAGAACCAATGAGCTCATTCTCTGGAGAGCATTACCTATGGGGGTACTAACTTCTTACACCTTTCTCCTCTCTCCAAACCAGTGCAATTGAGAAAATTGTCTAAAAATAATACTCTGTTTTCCTAAAATAGAGGCAAATACTATTCATGCTTCAAAAGAATCAGAAGACTACAAAAATACTGGGAATGATCTTGCATGTCCAGCTTACATAACACTCCCTCTTCCCCACCAGAAACAGGGCTAAAACCCCTTTAGAAACAACACTGCATTGTTACACAAGACATAAGAAACACAATGAAAACTTTAATACAGAGTAATTCAGTACCAGGAAGAAAATAAACAGCCTCTACCTTTTTTGTGGACTTGTGCCAGTGAAGAGCACGATGGGAATGATTTTGGAGGGCTGTTTGATAAGCGAGTGTTCATCCCTTCAATTGATGATGGCGATTGGGCTGCAGACACGTCATTCATGTGAACGTCATTGATGTATTCTGAAATTGAGATTTGCACAAATTCTGTGAAAAAAATTACTGCGAAAGAACAGACACAATGCTCATGTAACTTACTTACCCACGCTGTCAGGACACTGACATTTAAGAATGGAGCACCATTTCAGTTTCATTTAAGTTAAGAACAAAACAAAAAACCTCACATTTCTGATTATCTGAAACCTTACCCAGTACAAATAGTTAACTTCTAAGGGAATTAAAACTGGATTCAGAACACCTGAACTAAAAAAAATAAACTAAGAAGTTACATTGTTTACATGTAAAACCACCTACCCTATTTGACCTATACCTCGACTATATTCTACAACTCACTTCCACTCCCACAGATATTCTGGCTAAACAATTGACTATTTCAATTGCACTTTAGCAATGTATTACCTGAGAATCTGCTGTGTATCTGTACTTTGACAGTTCCTTGGTTATTTAAAAATTCAGTGGTCTCTGAAGCAGTGTTCATATCTTTTTCCAAGTCTTCCACAGAATTTGCTCGTTTAAGTTTGTTGCTTGATGTTTTCTCTTTCTGCCAGTCTTTGGATGTGACTGAGTTGTTATCATCATCCTGAATTAACATGGTTGTTTCTGCAGGATCCTCTAAGACAGGTTTGAAAATTGTGTCATTTTCTGTTTTATCACAGTTACCACAGGATTCACAGGGCTGAAAGCTTAAGTCCGACTGGCTCTTATCTTCTTCCATACTCTCTTCAACACTCATAGGCTGGGCATCTTCCAGTTCTACAACTGGTTCTTTAAGTTCCTCATGAAGCAAATCCATTAGACAACGCAAAAATTCTTGTGCGTCCTAGAATTTTAAACAAGTTTTACCATATTATTCTGTTTTATCTGGAAGATATTCATATCAGGAAAAGATACAGATAACTAAAATGAAAGCTGGCTGTTAAAGAAGAATAAAGAAAATTCCTCTGTCCCAGGTCTAATGTTCGAAACTACTTTCATTTCCAGCCCATGTGTGTTTTCTGCATGCATTTCTTGCATGTCACAATCTTATCATACAAGTGTCCTCCAAAACATTCCAATTTGCAAAATACTTTAATAACATCAGCAACAATGCTACCATAGGTTACTGGAATGATACATGTAACTCAAACAACTACCAGCAAAGTGGTCAGACTCCAGCTTTGCTTGTATGGAACATTCTAGAGACAGTTTTTATAAGCCTTATCCAGCAAAGCAACCAGAGCCTTGCTTTCACTGGGCATGAAGTACTTTATTAAAAAGTGCTATGATGCTACTTAGCCTGTCTTTCCAATGCAGCACACAAACAATATTACAATTCTTCTTCTAAAGCCTCAACAAAATTCCCCAAATGTGTTCCCACAAAGAGCTGTAAAGTATTACTACAAATCTAATCTGTGTTTGGAAACATCTTAAAAGCCACCAAATTTCGTCAGTCAGTGCAGCTGCCTGGTCCGTGGCAATAGAAAGTATCTAATAAAGCAGGCATGCGAGAAAACAAAAGACTTGTTGGCAACTTCTACTGCTTTTATTTTCTTCTGTTTTCCTCTTTGTATTCTGGTTGTTCATAATACTAATTTTTTCTGCTCAACATCCCCATCCATCAGAGCAATTACTTATTAAGCTCAAAACTGCCAACTACAAAACATTTCTTTTCTTAAAAATTGCAACTTACAGAACTGAGTTTGGATTTGGGTAATGAAAAAAAAACCCCAGTATGCCTACTTGCTGGCAATCCTTTCATAAAAAAACAAAATCAACAAAAACATCAAGACACAGATCAACTGATAAACATTCTTCATTGATCAGTGTAATTTTCTCCCTGAAGATTGAACATGGCTGCCCAACTTGCAAGGCTGAGCACTAGGAGAGTGTTGGTTATGAAAGCCCTGCTGTGTTTTAATTGTTGCCACGAAACCTGCTGAACATACAACTGAACTATGATCCAGGCCTAACCTAAAATGTTCTCATTACTCTGCATTGAAAAAGACATTTTCATCAGTGTTCAAAGCTGCAAGAATTAAGTTTCCATACAGTTTCTTTTTGGTTATCAAGGCTGAATTTCTACTTTTCCAGAAATCCATGCAGCACTTTAGAAATTCATGAGCAGATTACAGAACATTAAGATTATTATTTAAACACTGACTTTATAGCTACATGCAGCAATTGAACATTAAAACATGTGTCCTAATCCTTCACTCCACAAATAGGAAACACAATGGAAACAGCAAAATTCCTTTTAATAAAAGCAGATTCCTGGAAGATACTAGTAAGATTTTCTAATTTCCATTTCTCACCAAGTCCTAAAGCTTTTAATGAAGTGCTCCAAACTGTACGAATGCACTAAGATATTGTACGAAGGAGCAACTGAAAAATGCCTTTGCTATATAATAACCTACCAAATTATCAAGCTACCAACTTGTGGTTCCCATAAAACACAAATGGTGGGGCTTTTTTTCCAAGATACTGAATGGAAATGCATACTGTGATTTTTTTAAAACATCATTGGTAGATAAATATATTAAAAATCTGTTATATTCTTTTTTATTTTTGAACATCCTTGTTTTCTGGGACTGCTCAAACATTAGCAGCATTAGTTCACACAAAGGAGAAGTTCATATATTGTTACTTAAATTTTCCAAAGAAAATGAGTTATTCTAAATTGAAGGCCTTTTGAGAATTTGATATGAAAAAATATAAAACATGACTTAACTACTGATTATTCCATTTCAGATGATCTACATTCAAGTCATATTAACTAAAGTTTATGTTGCATTTGCTTTAAACAAATACAGGAAGTAAGGTATCTTAAGCATTAGATTTCTAATTAAGAGGTAACTTTATGGCTTAGGCAGATTTAAAAGACATCAGAAAGTTTTACCTGTTGAGAGTAGCCTCGAAACATTGGATTAACAGCTTTAATTCCTTGAAATAAACCAGTAGGAACAACAGATCCAGGCCTAAAAAAAAGTTTTAAATATATAAACACTTAAAAAGAAAGCATTTAAGTGAATTTTTTTAATCTTTACTGGGATCATAATGTTACCTGCAACTGAACACCAATAGTATTAATCTTAACAAAACACAATATTGGTATTGAATTATTAACTACATGATTTTTAAAAACCTGTCATCCAACTGAAACAGTGACTGTATCAGGCCTTTTATGGCACATTTCTTGTCAGACAATCAGATGACAAATCAGACATACTCTTGTCACTGTGCACAATTACTGTTTCTTTACCTTTGTATTTATATTTTGAAGTATTTTCTTAGATATAACACAAATTCCATATAAGGAAATAAGAGAAATTGATAAAACATTGATAAAGTAGTTACACACTTCAGATGTATTTCTGGCAAATATAAACATTTTTAAGAGTTTAATGCTTGCACAGGGCTCATTTAATCTATTTCTTGTCCTATCTTTGGTATATATGGAAAAGAACAGGTCATAAGGAGTGCTTGAGTCCTGCAAGTTAGTCTTTCCCTCTTTTTTTTTTTTAAGAGGAATTCTGTGAACACATGAAATAAAAATTAGAAACCTATGACAGATTAATGCATCCCTCGTAACTCTGGAGTCTATTTATTATCATTTCATCACCAAAATGATTTAATACCTGCTTTTGTGCCAGAGTTCTGTCATCAGCTTGAGGTAACTTTTACAAATTGCAGGTTTCTTATCTGTTCGGGCTAAGCCTCCGCAGTCAAGAAAAAAGTGTGTCAAAGGTGGGCTGAAAAAAAAGAAGAAAATAGTAACTTTTTCAGATTGTTAAAATATGACAGGAAATCTGCATTTCATACAGGATTATAAAATAAGAAGAGTTATTATTATTCTATAATTGAACAATTCCACTTCCTATGTTCTTAAATGCTGTGACCAAACATTTCCTGGTAGGACAACTTCAGCAGTACAGCCACGTTGCTCCTCAAACATGCTCTGACATTTTTCAAAGCACCAGAATTGTCTAATGGGATTCAAATTCAAGGCAATTCCTACTAGCTGTCACAGAAGTACACATGTACCACTCCAGCAACAATCACCATGAGCCTAGTCCAAACAAATCTTTTCTCTAGAATCCAACAGTGCCACAAGATGTGTGTAGGCAAATAATTTCTACTTAAATGATTATTTATGTTTCTTCCATGCAGTGCTGCCAGCTCACATACTCTCTCCTCTCCCTTCAACCTCCTTTCTGAAGTCACAACCCCTCACACACTGGACCCATTTCTCTCCAAGAAAGGAGACATCCCAACTAACCTGCAAAATTTGACATCTCTTAACAGAATACTTTCCTCAGGGTGCCTTGTCCACTTCTTTATCTTGCAGAGAGACCTGCCCCAGTTCTCCTCTCCCCCATAAAGAGCCTCAGTGAGGTCCTTAGCCCTGGCTGCTCTTGGCCTGTGGCCAAAGGCAGACACTGACAGTGACCCCGTGTGACACCTGCTCAGGAGCTGCCTGCTGGTCACCGCCCCGCCACCCCTGCCGCAGGAAACTGCACAGCTGGGACACTGTTTCTGTCTGTGCAACTTCTGTGGATTTCTCCTTTGTGAAGTTCCCATGGGATGATATGGGATTTTGCATTCTATCTATCCCTACCATGATTTAGCACAGAATGTTCCAGACACATTGTTTGTAACAACTGAATTCTGATGATAATATTTATCTTTTTGAATTAGGGTTTATTCTTCTGCATTGATTTTTCTGTAGCAAAGAAAAAAAAGTACAAAGACCAATCCACAAATCCAGTAGCTTTTTTCAGATCTTCTTTTTAATTTCTAAAACTGCATATATTTTTATGTAGGAGGCATTAGAATGAAACAGGGAAAAAGCTGAGTAGCCCATATACCATAATAAATTGTATGTCCTATTTCATGGTAGTGCAGGCCTTCAAACCCCTTAAGTCCATCTGGAAATAATGCATGCATAAGCAAATAAAAAATTGCATTAACTATCATTTTCCTTACCAGTTGGAAAGAGCTTGTAAAGCTGCATTCATGTAACAAGTGTTTCCAATATTTTTTAATCCTGTTAGACCTGAAAAACAGAATAAGTACAAGTCTGTTAATCCAGTAATTCCTAGAAAATACATACTAATCAAAATACTCATGTAACACTTGGGACGTCAATTCTAATGCAGAATTGCAACTAAAAGAAATACAGGACTCCTACAGGAATACCAATCTAACTAGAAGTATTAATTAAGTGTTTTGATCTTGATTGACTACAACACTTCAGACAAGTGGATTGTATTTCATCTTACTAACTTTTCATCGTTTATGACACCTGCAGATTTTAATTTAAAATATGTTTATCAACACTGAAGTTTTACTTCAAGCTTAATGACTTATATATTCAGTTAAAGTGTTGCTATGCTGCATTTGTAACTAATCACATTACCAAAAGCTTCTCAAAGATTTCATTCTTCTGTCCCAAATTCATGCTAAGTCAGATTACACTTATTATTCAAAACCTACTCAGTATGTGATTATCCCAGACTAGTCCTGCAATTAGTCTTTTTCTATTTCACTAATATACTTTTACTTTTATACACAGACTGCTCAGTTTAGACTTCCCCACATAGTTTATTTCCTAACCCACACTCTTTACTTTCTTTACAGATAGTCACATATACTTTTTCCACACACGTGAAAGTTAACATATTATATATTAACATACATTCTTTCCATGATTATGAATTATGCTATTCATGGCTACTAAAGCATTACATTAATGAAGTAATATTTCAAAATAAAATTGCTTTTGTATGAGGAAACAGTAACATTTCTAAACAAAGAATCAGTAATGCTCAAAAATTTAAAAAACTTAACAAACATTCAGCAAACCAATAGCGATGACTCTATGCAATTCTTGAAGTATAGGAACTACCTCAGTAATTTGAGTCTGTGGCAGAAAAATAGAAGTTACTAAGAAAATCTTTCTACATCTGAAAACCATTTGGGTTACTTCAGCTACAATTTCTAAGAGACGGGACTTAAAAATTAAGTTTTAAAATGCTCTTCTATCCGTCTGAATGGATATACAGTCCTGCTTCCTGTACCAGAACATGCATTCCAAATTCTGCTACAAGGACAACAATCATTCTTACTGAAATTGGAAAGCAAGAACAGTCAGAGGATTTAAATTTTATTTAATTTTTTTAGAAGCAGCAGATATTTTAGGAAGATACTCTCACTGCATTTTTCCCGCCTGTAGTATTGCAAGGAAAGTTTTCAAACAGACTTCTTGTGAAGATACATGCTAATGTTTGCTTCACCAAAAGCATTTCAAAAGAAATTTTAAGAGCAAAGTTAGAACAAAGCTAAAGAAGTTTCTTCCTTTTGATTTTCTAACGCTTAAGAGTCATATCATCATTACTGGGAACTTCAATGCAATTCTAATTGTATATTACTGCAATGTAAGCTACATTCCCCAAAATATTAGTACCACAAGAAGAGATAACAATATACAAATACAGACATTGGTTGGAGAAACTAAGTAGGGATAAAACACATGGTGTAATGATTTCAGGGCAGATGGCAAATTAGTGGGGTGGTGTCATATCCTGTAAGACCGTGCCAGACGACAGAAGGGACAAGGCAGGTTTTCTGAGCAATGCCAGCAGACTTAGGAGAGGGGAAGCTGGTAGGTGATGAGTGGAGGAGACCCATGGCCGTGGTCTAACTCTAGCCAGCAACTCAAACCCCCAGAGCCACTCACTCACTCCCTCATGGTGGGATGGGGGGAATTGTAAAAGTAAAAAAACTCATGGGTTGAGATAAAGACAATGTAGTAGGTGAAGCAAAAGCTGTTCACACAAGCAAAGCAAAACAAGGCATTCATTCACCACTTCCCATGGGCAGGCAGGTGTTCTGCCATCTCCAGGAAAGCAGGGCTCCATCATGAATAATTGTTATTTGGGAAGACAAACACCCTAATTCTGAAAGTCCCCATCTTCCTTCTTCTCCTCCCAGGATGCCATGTTATGGAATATCCCAGTGATCTGTTGGGGTCAGCTGGCGCAGTTATGTCTCCTCCCAACTTCTTGTGCACCCTCAACCCACTCCCTGGTGGGTGGTGTGAGAAACAGAGAAGGTTGACTGTGTGTAAGTCCTGCTCAGCAATAACTGAAACATCTCTACAGTATCAACCTGTTTTCAGCACAAATCCAAAAACACAGCCCCATAGCAGCTGCTGTGAAGAAAATTAACTCTTGCCCAGCCAAAGCTGGCACATGCATAAATTAGAATAACTTTTTTCTCATCGCTGATGGAAAACAAGCCACCTTGACATGTGCAATGGCATTTCAAAAACAACAGCTCAACAATCTGCTGGTCATATTTTTCTGAAAAAAATGGTATTTAGAAATATTTTCTTTACCATCAAATACACCCATCCTTTTTGGAATTATCAATAATAATCTGGGATTTATAAGAAATATTAATTATTATGTTCTTATGAAATGAGAGATTAAAGCTTCACGGTTGGGGATTAGCTTCACTGTTTGGGATTTCATCACTCTTATTTTCATCTTTACACTAGATTTAGTATTAGGGTGGGGTAATCTTTGATACAAGAAAGTTTGGCAGTGCATGAAATCAATTATGTCAAGGAGAAAACAAATAACCAAAACCCCACACTAGGATACTACAGGCTCGGAAAAGCATTATTCAAAATGTAGGAAAATATTCAAATCAGGAGTCTCTTAGGGCAGGCAAAAACAGTAGAACAGATTTTTAAAAAGCCTACTTTAACCAGAGTGCCTACAATACCAGTTGCACTAAACACTACTCCAATATGCTTTCTTATTTTTGTTGCTGCTAGCACAAGTGGGTACACTGGGTGCACTACAATTTATCACCACAGCCTCTGCTCTGAAGGTAAGTAAGACTGCTGCAAGAAAGGTGAAACTAAAAATAAACATCTAAGTTGGAGCAGAAAAGGAAACAGTTCCACTTAGAAGAGAGTTAGTATACAGTTGGAAAACAGACTTGAAAACATACTCATGCAATAATGCACAGGGTTTTGCTTTTATTACCTCTGGTCTTCAATTCATCTTCTTCCACTTCTATATCTAAGTCATCAAATACAGCTGCTAATGGAATCTTCAGTGTGGGATTACTGGGTATTTTAAAATCCTTAAAAGAAGAAAAATAATATTTACTTCTATTTATCACTTGTAATTTAGGTGTATTTATGTGTAATTTTACCAACAAATCTAGAACCTGATAATGATGTGAATGCTTTCTGAAATCTCACTGCACGTGAAGTGAGAACACCAGGATTCCACAGGTACCCTGAAAAAGTTTACCAAGAACCCCCCACGTTTTTGTTTTCAGGTCGCTGGATGATTTTGTAACAACAACTGAAGAACCAAAACACAGCCAGGGATGGCACCTCTTTCCCCTGGGTAACAAAGCAGCCAGCACGGAACAGCTAAGGCAGTGTAGGTGTTTTTGATGTGCCACCAGATGGCTCACTACAGTTAATGAAATAAAATTCTTGAAAGAAAAATGTACAGATAGAGAAACAAAGTAGTAGACAGGCAGGCATTTATTGCATGACAGGCTCTTTGTGTGAGCACATAAATAAAAACCCTAAACAAAATGTTTCATAGACTTTGTAAGTTCTACTGATTTTTCTATGTATTGTACCTGTTTCGTTGGAAGAATAAAGCAGGTTAAATATAATAGAAGTTCAGAAGTCTGAACTCAGCTTTACATCAAGTGACAAGAATTTCTAGACAACAGAAATTTAAAAAAAATTCCAGTGGTGATATTCCAATTGAGCTGCTAGCATTTTATGAGAAAATTACCAGATAACATTCATACTAAATACTAAACTTTGAAGTAAAAACATTTCTTCATTACATAGACTGAAAAACTGCCCATCTTTCTGTTCAACCTGTGCATGATGGCCTCTCATCTACAGCTCTATGTCTCAAGCAAAACACATTCAGAAATACTGTACTTCTGCTTGTGACTGTTTTAACTGAGTTACCTGTCATTTTTATGTAACTACATTACACATGCAATAAAGAAATAACACTTCTTTTTTCAGCTACAAGCATTATTCCAAACAATTGTACTGAAGAAATTGCAGTGTAACTTTCTCCAAGACAACACTTATCTAAGAAAAAAAAGACCAGAGTGAACAGTACTGATGCCAATAAAGACAAAAATATTTTATGAAAATAGAGAGGAATAAAGCCACAAGAATGGAGGAAAAGTCAGTCTCTCACTTAAGAGAAAACACAATGTTTACTGCAAAGCTACAGCTGACTTTGCTCCATTGGGTTAAGAAATACCTGCACACTGTTTTCTTGTGCTTGGTGAGACAATCTTGTACTTGGTAGTGGAGAATGAGATCCTAATTTTCGATCCAGGAACACTTCCTTACTACAGGCATAACACCAAACACGCAGAGTAGTAAGGTTGACAGTTAGACAGTGCTTTGTCTCCTAAAACAGAACAAAAACCACAGCTGAGATTAAGAAATTGGGAATAATTAAATACTGCTACATGCAAGCTAGAATAGCTACATTAAAATCCTAGACTTTTCAACAATGAAACAAGTATGTGTGTTAGAATACTAAAAAAGAGCAATTCAATTACTGAAATTTTAGCACAAACATTTGTTTTTAGTACAAATCACTCAAATTAGCAACAAGATGCAATTAGAATCTAAGACACTGCCATATCTGACATGCCTCTCTGTAATTAAAAAAATAAGAAGAAAGCCTCTTGTTAGAAGAGCTACAATTCACAACAAACCAGTTTTCAAGGAGTATCTGTAACTGGCCATAATGGGAGCGACCTCCTCTACAATGTTTATTTCTACTGGTTTGCTGTAAGAAATTCAGGCTATGTGCAGCAATCTGAAGACTATGATAAAATTCTTACTCAGTTATAGTAAGAGGTGCTCATATCAAACCAAACATTCTAGACTTAAATAGTTCTTTTGTTGACAGCTTCACACTGTGAGGCAATACAAAAACTTGACAGATTAAGAATATTTTTATTGTTCAACCTTAATTTATTTTAACCTCCTTGCTTAATGTAAGATTGGGTACACAATTGCTAGCTTCCTCCAAATATTTTCACTAATCCTTCCTGTATTTCTTCCTTCTATGTCAGTATCAGCCAGGTTTATAGACAATGAGGGGATTTGCTAGAAATTAGGAAAATACTACAACTGCTGCAGGATGCCTAAGTTCCTCCACTCTTCATTTAGTAAAACCTTGTACAAGAACAATGTTTTTAATGTAAAGTGGGCTAAAATCTCATTAGGTAGCCCTCCCCCTAGTAAAAACATCAGACTTACATAAATAACTCAAACAATTTTAAACATGAGAATATGCTTAATTCTGCAGCTTCAGATCCATACATAATTACAAGACTTCAGAGCAATAGGTTAATAATTCTCTTGGAGTGGACACAATGAACATGACTATTTGCAGTACAGGGAGCCTTGCTGGTGTAAACTGGAGTAAGCAGAAACTGATCCATGCCAATCTCACTTCTCTCATTTTAGTAAGTTTATTGATATTTTTATTAAAGAAGAATCCAGAAAAGTGCTTAGTATCCTCAAATTAAAATTAAGTAATAAGAAAATCAAGGATGTCACTGAAAGAGAATGAATAGTTTGCCTGCTTTCTCCTACCTGGCAAGTACATAACATTGCTAAGGCAGCATGCAAAGCAGGGATAAACTACTGTAAGAAGCCAAGAGGTATAAAACTGTAGACAAGAAATTCAGGGACCATCTGTTCCCCAACTCTAGAAACACCTCATCTCTGAGCCTATTGTAAAGGCTTTAGAACTGTGATTCAGCTTTATCAGCTGATAAAAAAAACCCCTGAAAGTATTTACACAGATTTATATTAATGCACTATCTATTTGTATAAATACTCACTCTTCTCAAGGTCCTGCTTCAAAACAAAAACAAAAAATTCAGGAGTGGTGGTAAAACGCAGTCATAAGACCACACACTTCTTGTAAAACCCTTGTATGAGGCAGCCACAAAAATTTATACTGAAGTACTACACATAAGCTGAGGTACTCAGTAAGTCTTTTATCTGTGCATCTTGAAAATCAGCAGTAATTTTTCTTCTTTATTTTCATTTTCACTGTGTTTTTTAGAAGAATTGCAGAACTAATTATGCAGCTGCACATAAACTGTAAATGCACATACTCCTAATTAGCAAGACCTGCTTCTGTAACACGAAAAACAATAACAGCTAATAAAACCTCCAGTGAGCTAACATAGGTCATTGACTTCACTGAAATAAAAGTTCCCTAACTCTATTTCAGTGCTTCAAGAAACTGTGTTACCAGCAAATACACATACCTGGGAATGGGTGGTACTGTGATCAACATGGGATTCACCACAGCCAACATATGTACATCTGTTCTGTTGGGCAAGATACACAGAAGTATACTGAATTTAAAAGTGGTCTTAAACAGGTTTACAGAATAGGAACATATTGCCAGTCCCTTTGAAATTCACTCAAGTTTCAAACTTTCAGAGTCCAACACAAACCAAGAGACATGCACAGTAAGCAATAAAATAAATATCACCTAAAGCAAAAAAGAATGCTGCAAGATTTAACTCAACTTCTCTTACTGATGGGCAACATTTGGAATATATTTTTTTGGCCATTTTTATATATTTATTCATATTACTGTCAACATGTATTTTTTACAATTCCTTATTTGGTGAAGATTGTTACAGAAAATTCAAAGTTAATCCAATGTCTGAGTGGTGAAATACTGAATGGCAACAGCCTCATACCACGACATGTTTATACAAAAATCCTGGCATGCCCCTCTCTGCAGTGCCTATTCATCAGAGCATTACTTCACAACTCACCAGTTTCTTCACCTTTACATAAGAGTATCCAGCACTATTTGGCTAAGAACTTGCCACATTCTAGTTATAACATGCAAAATAATTGTCAATTTTAATCATGCTCATTGCAAAATATATTTGGCTGAGTCGAGTGTGGAATCTTGCAGCTGCCAATCTTCAAGCAATTTTTGTTAATTGCTCATTTGCATGAGTCAGGCCAATCACACAGGAGGGTACAGCAGGTTATGTGTGTAACTCTCCAAGCACGTTAATTTATACAATCAAATAGTAGCTGAACATGGCCAATTTACAATAGTAAATAATCACAGATACTTGTTAGGTTACAGATAGTTTTCATGCTGGGATCTCACCAGGTTTTTCTACTGAAAAAGGTGAAGACAAGATGCCAATTCATCCAAGAGGAGAAACATCACAGCATGACATTAAGTGTCCTACTGCAACTACAAGACTCTCCTATGCAAATGTTGGTATAAAATTTAGTTTTTCAGTAGCAGTCTAAGAGCTCTATATGAGAAATAAAAAACATGTTTTAAGCTTGACAGCATCTTCCCACCTGCCAGGTTGATACATCCCTGAACACCTCTTCCCTGCTCCCAAGAGGTTTTTTTATATGTAATTAAAACGTCAGGCCAGGTAACAAAAGACATTGAACACTGTTTTTTCCCCCTTCATCTCTGTTATTGACAGAAGGAGCAAAATAATCTGATCTCTTAATTGTTCCCACCATCCACCTAAAAGGACACGAATGAAGGGGATTTTTAAAAATGCTCATACATACACCTAAAGGGTGGCATTAGCCTAGAGATCCTGCCAGTACTTAGAGAAAAGTTGCCATGAAATGAAATCAAGCCTACAGGGCAACATTTCAATCTCTCCAAACAGCTGTAAGTCCAAAGAACTCACAAGACATTTTAAAAACTAAGTTAGCTATAAGCTTTCCAGGTGGGATCATAGATCAGTCAGAAGCAAGCTATTTAAGTTTTTTGTGTTTTTTTTTAAATACAGTGAAAATTATGGTTTTTTGTAGACAGCAAGAAGAGTCAGGCAAAATTAAATTATCAATATTAATGACAGAGCTATAGCCAGGGTAAAGACTGGATGAAATTTGCACAAAGTAAAGAGAATGTTCATACAAGCTTCTGCAAGTTCCAAAATAAGAGGTTTTTTCTTTGTTTTGCTTAAGAATAAAAAAGTCAGAGTATGAATTATTATGTAAATTGTCTGCATTTTCTACTAGATGTTACTACTACAAATGCTAAGAAAGGCTTATAAAAAGTAATTTAATTAATTCAGGAATAATATATTATTTTTTAGATCTACAGACCCAGGGAAAAGATTTAAAAAGAACTTTCAGAACTTAAGAGCTAATAAGTATCATAACTCACATAGAAACACTAATATGCTACCTTTCCTCTTATAAGAAACAAAATCTCATTTTAAGCATATTATTCTTAAATGACAAGAAATATGTACCTGATAGATGGTAAATAATTCAAAAAATAAAGAACTGAAGAAGAAATTTTTTTTTAAAATGGTAAGTTAAACAAACTAATTTCAAGAACTTCATTAGAGGTGTCTTTTAAAAAAACTACCAACTTTATCTTTACTAGAAAATGATTCTACTATGGAACAACAGAACAACTTACCTCTAAGCATGCCCAAAGGTTGGGTCCTCTGACTTTACAGTCTTGACAAGTGCCCTATTAAAGTTCAACACAAAAGCAAGTATTATTTCACTTCATTTTACCAGTAAACCACAACTTCAAGACAAAACAAGAAAAAGTACTGTAAAGCTTAGTATCAGAGTATCAGATTAAAAACTTTAAGACATAAAAGGATATGTTGATAACTAACCTAGTTTTTTGCTTCCCATAGTCTCAAGATCAGCATATTTTTCTACCAAAATCTGACTTCTCTCTAACTTTTCATCTTAAACCAAAAATTGCTTTTTTAGATAAGGCATAAATATGTACCATATCACATAATTATAATAATACTCATAATTGGTCTTTCATATAAATTTAACATAGAAATAAAAGCGATAGAACTTTCAATAAATTCATATTCCTTCTTGCAGACACCACCTGCAAATGTTTATACAAAAAAGGTGCAACACTAGAAGAATGCTCTACTCCTCAGTACCAAATCAACAGTTACAGAAATTTAGCACCATGGACAGAAAAGGTTTCACTTTTCATCACCTCCCAGCTACTAAAATGAGTTACAAGATCCTTCTTTGTTCCATTTATTAACATTAGCTTGAAACCAAGAGTTCAGGGAGGGGAGGATTCTCAAACTGTGGCTTCTCTATCAAAAAGAGAACTGTTACCCAAGTAAACTCAAGAAAAATTTCTTTGTTACGGTTTCTACTTGAAGTCAGTTGTATTACACTACATTGATATTCCAAATAACTAAATGCTACAATGGCATTGAAAATAAAATTCATCTTGGTGCTATGCTAACTCTTTTAACTAATGATTCCATTAAAATATCAAAGGTGCTCTTTAAGTGCTGAAAAATAGTTTTTCAGCTTCTTCAAGTCCGTAATTCTTCTCTTACCTTATTTAAACCTTACTATTCCAGTAGAGGAGCTTTTACCCATGCTTGACACTTAAATGCATCTTATAACTAATAATACACTAAAATGTGGACCTAAAAACCCTGACCAGTTAATGGTGATAAGAATTAAGTGAATGGCTACAACTCACATGAGATTTCTGTATCAATTCCTCCTTTGTTATCTCACCAACCGATTCCAAGTGTGGGCAATTGCTGCCAGGTGACGACATGGCTGAAGCTGTATTTTCTGAGATCCTGCAGCTGGAATTTCCAACACCAGGGAATCACCTGTCAACAGAAGTAAGAATGAGTAAAACCCAATTCCTTAGAACAGACAGTAATATTAGATATCTAATATGCAACATGTACATAACTTCTAAAACAATGTGCCTTTTTAGACTAAGCTAGTATAAATAACTTTCTTAAGAGACTCCAATAGCCCAAACTAGACTTGCTGACTTCTAAAATGAAATCAAATGACTTCCAGGTCATAAACTAAAAGAATCCTGAATGGGGCAGAGCTGATCTGTGTTATTTATTTAACTTCCCGGCCTCTGCCATGGCAGCCAAATGACATAAACATTAGTTTTCAAGCCTAGCTAGAACTGGCAGTGGCTTTGACTGTATGCTCTGCAAAAGGATCTTTGCAACACTGCTGAAGCACGATGGAGCTGTGAAGGCTAAACTGCAGGAACACGAGACTTGTTTATCACAGGATAAAGAAACTTTATCTTGGTTTTATTTATTTACAATGAAGCATTCTAGATTCAGACATATTATATATCAAAAGGAAACTGAAACTTGTGACTCACACGTAGCACTAAACACTCTGCAAGCTTTTATCTTGTTCTCTTTGCCATTCCAAGGTCTCTGGTGCAGACACAGAAACTTATCAGAAGTAAGGAATGCTAAATACAATCACTTTGTCATTATTACTCCAAGAGTTGCATAGAAAGCAACAGAAAGAAACCAAAAAAATTAACTCTGTAATGTTCTTTTTATATAAATACTCCAACTGACTCATTCAGACAGGGACCATCCAATAACTTCGTTTCAGTTTTGTCACTTAAACAATTACTATTGATGACTCAATCTCCCCTAAAGGCCACGCAAAAATTAACTTTTTTTGCCCAGTTATTATCTGGCCAATGTAATGCTCCTTTATCAATACCCACAACTAAACTTTAACTCAGTGATGTACCCTCCTTGATCTGTTTGCAGCCTTTGGCACTGGTATCAACACCTCTTTCCACTTTGCCCGTGTGCTTTTGCAGCTTTAGGTTTGTCCTTCCACTTACAGGACCAATCACTCCTTTGAATATTAAGCACCCTACAGTTTCAACAGAGTGGGGGAAAACAAACCTTGTCTAATGGGCATCTCAGACACACTCTCTGGTAAACTCTCAGCTTATTATGTCTTATTATGATTTGTTTTTTAATTCCACTGCCTTGCAATAAGATCCCTTTCAATCAAGAGCCATTTCAGCTCCTTTTGGTAATTTTTCGATATACGTGTGTGTATGTACATATATATATAGTCTGTTTTATTACTATAAACATTGTTATGCAAATAATATTAATAAAGTATTACATATTATTTGTATTGAAATAATGTGATACTTCATGTCATGTATTATATCAACATATGTATATACCTACATATATACACTTAAATACATTTTCTTTACATATAAGCAATTACTTATATACAAATAATGTATTTATTATAGATATAATTGTATATACAGACTCAAAAATGAGTGTGTATGTTTCAGTCTTTTTAATATCATGTTAACAGTTGTTCAATAAAATATTTCAGAACCTA
Organism: Daphoenositta chrysoptera; assembly: GCA_013397915.1. Lineage (NCBI taxonomy): Eukaryota > Metazoa > Chordata > Aves > Passeriformes > Daphoenositta > Daphoenositta chrysoptera. Next base: position 350,563 of record VZRO01005011.1, read on the forward strand.
TCTCACAAGACTGAAAATACTACAGTAAATTAATCATTTAGGATTTTTTTTTATAGATGAGATCTAAATTCTCTTCCTGGACCAGTGGCATGACATTTAAAATGCATTATTCTAAAACATAAGCTCCAGCTGGAGAAATACTTCCTCAGTTCCGTGACTGTAATCTATACGCACTGTTACTGAAAGACACTTCAAATAAGGCAACGGTTTTTCAAGCCAAACCTCCTCAACTTAAGTCATATTAGCAATTCCTCTTTGAACTGTAAGGTTCCCTTTCAGAACAGAAATGGCAACATGAACGCATGTTACATCTTCCACAGTTTGCAAAGTCTGTTCAAATGCTAAAAAAGGACAAGCGAGTTTCAAATAAAGCCCTAAGAACATTAAATGCAGTGAGATGATTTAATACAAATGCTTTAGAAAGACTGATACAACAGATTAGTAAAGCTTTAGGCTTGATTTTTTTTTTTTAAATGAAAGAAGCTTTCTGAATGCATTATTCCAAGTAATACAAAGCAATGAATGGAGACTTCACCTCACGCTGCCAGATTTGTATTTAATGTATTTAACTTTTCATAAACGAACTGCACAAATCCAAACCTGCAGACCTGAACAAACCCAAACCCAGGACTTCTGCTCATGCCAGTTTCTGTTTCTTGGTGCAGTCTGCATCTCTCTTTTTCTAATAATCATCAGAAAGGCCAAAGCTGCTCAAACTCGAGTCCCTGTAGATGTGGTCCCTATCCCTGTCCATATGTAGAGCATCTCTTGTGGAAGTGTAGTTAATGCTACAGATCCTTCACATGCCATTATATGAGCAAAGCTGAATGGCCTTTCTTTCACCTTTTTTTACACACCCCCTTCCATCTTGAAGCACTGTGATAACTCACTGTACTGCCATAACCTTGGTAGCTTAATATACATAGCTGCAGAAACACATTCTGTAAAATTTTATTTTGAAGTCTAAAACTGTAAAATTAATTCAAAACCATGACACATCCTTCACCTCCCAAGCCCTAGCAAGCCCAGGGAAGCCCCTCCCTCGCTCACTGACCCTCCTCCATTTCACCACTTCCTACCCTATCTGAAGAGATTGCTTTTCTTCCCCTGCAGCTCATTATCACATCTGCTTTTACACCAGCTTCTGTATTGCACTGATCTCATCCAAAGATTGTTTTTCTGCATTTTCAGTAATTGAAAAAGAACCCCAAAACAATCCAGCAAGCCTACTTTTGTAGTTTCTCTTGCATTCCATTTTATACTCCTGTTCCAAAGCTGGAGTTTATCTCCATTTCATGATCCCAGTGAGACCACCAGAATGGTTTGGGTTGAGACCACCAGAATGGTTTGGGTTGAAAGAAACCTTATAGATCACCTGGGTCAAAACCCCCTGCCATGGGCAGGAATGGCACTCACTAGATCAGGTTGCTCAGGACCCCATCCAGCCTGGCCTCGGACACTTCCAGGGATGGGGCATCCACAACTTCTCTGAAGAACCTGTTCCAGTGCCTCGCCACCCTCACAGTGAAGAATTTCTTCCTAGTATCTAATCCAATCCTGTCCTCTGAGTTCAAAGCAATTCCCCCTTGTCCTATCACTACGGGCCCTTGTGAAAAGTCCTGCTCCAATTCTCTTACAGCCCCTTTAGGCACTGGAGGTTGTGTAAGGTCTGCCTCTCCTCCCTTCTCCTGGCGGAGCAGCCCCAGCCCTCTCAGCCTGTTTCCACACCAACTGTTCCTGATCCCACTCATGCAATAAGCTTCTCATCAAATGCTTCTCATATATCTGGGAGAGAACTCTGCAGTCTGCTGCCAGCTCTCTCCATTGCTTCCCCTCAGAGGTTTCAGTTCACCTATCCCAATGCTTCATACTACAGCATCCCATAAAGGGATCCAATTCATGTACCAAAGTAGGACTTAGCAAAACGCTTGTGCTTGGAGCATGCACAGTCATAATTCAGAGAAAAATTTCTCTTGAAGTCCAGTCTTGGGGGTTTTTTTTTGTGTTCCTGACTAGTCTTTTCATTCACCAAGAAAGAAAATTTGAGCCATCAGAGAAATATGAACCATAATTCCAAGCATCATGACCAGCAACCTATTTATTATACAGTAGAATTCCACAGCATCACAGACTTGTGTGGTGCCTACCATGGAAGACCTATCACACCCACAGAAAAATCCCACCAAACACTAAGAGAATTCAACTTATCTCAAAAATTATCTTTGGCTCATGTAAGGAGCCCAATATTTCCTAAAAAAACAAAACAGATTTTAAAATCTTTAAAAAAATTTTTGAATTAATTATTTCATCTGCCTAGTTACAATAGTTAACACTTCAACAGATATTGAAATAAACAATTATATGTGTTATGTATTCCACTGATGTTCTAAACATGGAGTCATTTTAACAAATCATTTTACTGAGTTCAGTAAGGGAATGCTGATGGAAGATTTTAAGAATAAAAGGATTATTCTGAAGACATCAATTACATGAAGCAGCAATTGTGTCTTCATTACAGGCTTTTATTATTTTGTCGGTACAGCTCTGAATAACAGCATCTCAAACCAGTAATCTGTACACTCAGGCTTCTTAGCTTCACTCACACTTATTTTACCAATGATGCACTGGAACAATTTCATTTAACATTTATTTTCATTGCACAGCAACAACCACGAGTGACACAGGGTACAACTTTGTACCTGAACACTTAATTACTTAGAATACTAAGGAGGTCTGGAAGTTCAGTAATTACTTACCATACTGATATTCTTCACACTTCAGAAAAAAACCACCAACATTCACTCCAAGCTATAAAAGCCCACTTAAGCGATAGTCTTAGACATATTCAGATTTTTAAGACATGTCTTTTTTTATCACTTTTCTAAAAATATGTGGGTTTTTTAATAAACTTTACAGAAATTACATCAGCATAACTTTGTACATAAAAGACATTTTTACCAAACTTGAAACTAGTCTTCTTAGTGTGTGAAATTAAGGTTCATCTTTCCTACTTCTTGATGTAAGTTCTTTTATATTCTGTCGTTTTGAATTTTATCTCCCACCCCTCCATATTTTTCTCTTTATCTACCAACAATAAATGAGCTCATCCCATTTTCTTGAAAAAATGACACCAATCCTGGCTCTGATAGAGAACTTACTTTATTTAGCATAAATCCTGATATTTTCCCACTAAATTACAAAAGTATGCTCAGTAACCTGGTCAGAGACACCTGGTCTTTCTCCTCAGGCACCAAGAGCTACCCACTCAAGCAAGACACAAATTGGTAAGTCACTTCCATTACGTTTTTTTTCTGCCCTTAAGTACTGTTCCCACAGAAAAGGGACATTTTAAAAAATGCTGGAGTTGAAGGTATATCCTCTTACAGGGTTAGACAGTTTTCATTTCATATCGGCTTTCAGGGCATACAGGCCCCTCTTTCGTTTCTTTCTTCCACCACGCTAAATCCTAGCTATGAAACCCATTAGCTGACCTCTATATTTCTAAGAGGATTTTCCTAACTAGGGCTTTGCCTAAGCGCAGGAGAAGCCTACAGTGATTTTCCACTAGGTGATACCCCGGACTTCTCCCCCGGGCTGTTCCACCCCTCACACCCGGTGATCCATGCGCATGGGTAACTCGGGAAGCGAACAGGGCCATTTACCGCTGAATTACTGCTTTTAGGGATTGCGCGCTACGCTCGGTATCGCTGCCGCACAGCCGCAACTTCAGCAGAGACCTGCGGAGACCCGCGGCCGCTTCCAGCCGGCGGGAGGGCGCTCCCGCCCCACACGGCCCCGCTGCCCCGGACCGGGCACCGCCGGCCTCCGGCCCCCGCCCAGCCCTGCGGGACCGCGGTGC
>VZRO01005011.1:361712-393593 GCA_013397915.1 Daphoenositta chrysoptera
TGCTGGGCTGGGCTGGGCAGTGCTGGGCTGGGCTGTACTGGGCTGGGCTGGGCTGTCCTCTCCTCTCTTGGCCCTCCCTGTCCTGCATGGACTGAACATAGCCCTCACCAAGGTGGGAATCAGATTTGGGTCACAGCTGGCTTTCTGACACCTCTGCATACACTGTAAATGTACTCCTTAAAGCAAAAAAGCTTTTGAATGTTTCATTTTGGTATCTGAAAGCATCAGTCAAGTTGCATTGTGTATCCATTATAATTAGAAGTTTATTTGTGATTTCTGTCTTCAGGCCAAATTAATAAAATGGTACTCAAAGGACTTCATGTGAATGCTCAATATATTTAGTTACTGTTTTGCTTGGTTACCCTGGGATTATTTACGATTAATATTTTAGTTTTTGGATGTGATAACTAAATTCTTGTTAGCCAAGAATGTTCTGAGAATTTAATTCCTTTCAGATGTTCTTTATAGAAATAATTTGTGATCTCTTGAGTAGATGCCTGTTACTTTATTATTTAAATTTTATTTATGCTGGCCAGATGAGTGTGGAAACAAGTAATGAACTGGTTTAGTGAATACTGTTTTGTATGTTCAGGATTTGGGGCTTTTCATCATTATCTTTCTTGAATTTTTGACTTGAACAGCAAGTATGTTAAAGGATGCTTCACTTTTTCAGAATGTTTTAGTAAAAAATCAGAAGGACATCATCATCTTTGAAGTGCTTGTGATGCTTGGAAGAATTTTGTTCAATATTTGATATATTATCAACAACAGGAATAGAAGGGTTCAAGAGTCACAAGAATAAGCAGGTCCAAGAAAATTATGAAACCCATTGGTCAAAAGAAATAAAGAGACTACAGCCTTCTTTGCACTACTATGAATAAGCATAATACCCTACTACAAAATACAAACTACAGTTCTGAACAGAAACAGAGATGAAGGGTCCTATGCTCTGTAGGAATGAACATAATTTCTGGTAAAAGAGTCAGCTCAGATGTTTTTCAGGGTGCCTTATACCTAAAACTTCTTAAAGGAATTAGATAAAAAAAGCATCCTAATCTATCATTTACTATTCAGTAATCTTGGAAAATGAGAATGGTTGTTGTTTGTTTGTTTTTTAAGATTTTGAGATAAATTGGCAATTTTCTAATCATTTGGAACAATCTCCAGCATGCCATGCCTGTGAAAGAATTGCAGAGTTTGCAGTTCTGTTATCACAGACAAAATGATAAAATATTTCATTAGTGCCAGTTGATACAGTTTCATAGTAGGTAGGTTTTCTTGGTCTCTAGGTTTTTGAGAGATCTGCAGTTTGGTGAATTGGTATAGCATAAATTAGATGATAATATTTCACTCACTGATGTGAACATTTATTTCTATTTTTTCCCACTTTTAAGGGAAAGATTTACCTTTTAGGGAAGTTATTTGGTCAAATGCTGTAATTTTATCAACTATATAGTTGATTATAAAATCATTTGTAGAGCTGGAAGTTGATAAGAATTTATAATTTGGGGCATTTAAATAATTGCATTAATAGAAAGCAAAGGTTAGTAATAATGGTCTGAATTATCTCTTTAAATAGTTTCAATGTAACAAACTTCATTCAATCCAGGCAGGTATGGATTGTACATATAAATGAGAGATTTTGAAAGAAAAATCATAAAGAAACAGTCTAGGAAAGTTACATATCATAATCAGTGTAAGTTCTTGGCAAGCTGCTGTAGAAAAAACCCATTGCTAACCTTTGGCTGTGTGCAAAGGACAGCACCAGCATAGAGGCAGAGATGCAATCTTTGGTTTGTGTGGTTTTAGAATACTGTGTCCAGTTCTGTTGTTCATATTTCTGAAGACTGGAGATTCTAGACAGCTCAAAACAAGCCATAAAAATTTTCCATGTTTTGGAAAAACAGGCTTATCTGTGGTTCAAGTTGGGCATGTCAGCTTTTATTGAAGAAAATACTGAGAGGTGACTGACTTGTTCTGAATAGCTGCTTACACATGGAAAAGGTATGTGGTGCTGGGGGATTTGTAGGCCTTGTTCTCAGAGTCAGAACTAGATTGGATTTCTAGTTGTTCAAGTGAGACAAGTTAAGTTCTGAAGTAAGCTACCCTCAACACACTTCAGAGGCAAGATTATTTTTTTCTAATGCTGTTTTAAGGGACGTTTTCATTCTTTGAGAAGAGGATACAAACCTGGGGTTAAATGGTCAGTGTGGTCTTTCTGGCATTTCCCCTCATTACTGTTTTTCTTCTTCTATGGGCCTTGGAGTGAACAAGAAAAAGCCTTTGTCCGTAATAAATTTGTAATTGCCCCATCCATGGAGGTGCTCAAGGCCAGGCTGGACAGGGCTCTGAGCTACTTGATCTAGTGGTGGCAGGAGGTTGGAACTAGATGATCTTTAAGGTTCCTTCCAACCCAAACCATTCTGTGGTGACACTTGCAGCTGGTTGTTAAGATGCTGATAGCCAGCTCTCGTGCTTCAGGGTTTCAATGGTTGACCCACAAAAGCAACCAGAAAATGTTTAGCTTTGGTTTTTTTTCTCTGATACATAGGAGGGATAGATATGGTTTGTGGATTTTTCTTCCATTTTCTCTACCTGAAGTGCTCGTGATCAGCCACAGCTGGAGTTGAGGCTCTGACAGACAGATGCTATCGAATGCTGCATAAATGCCTGACAGGCACTTCTTATTCTTGTTTATAAGTTGCTTATAATTTGGTGTATAAAGAACTCCCAATTTGTTCAGAAAGAAACTTACAAAGGTAAAAAACTATCAATTTCTCAATTTCAGTAAATTCTTCTATCAAACTTCTGGAGCTCCTGAAACCTCTCTCTCCCCCACTTACCTGCTGTTCCCAGATGTCGCTCCTTCCCAAAACCTGTAAATGTTATTTTTCCTGGATCAGCATTTCCCTCTACCTAATCAAATCAAAATCTTAGTGCTGGCATTGATCAATCATACCACAGATTTGCTTTTTACTTTGTGATCCCACTTACTATTTAAAGTTGGTTGTGCATGATAAACAATTTGCCAAGCAGCAGCCCTCTGGAAGAGACTGTGGTACTGTGTCACATGGGAGAGTCAGGAATGAGTTACTTGGGGGCCTCTTGGAATACAAGAGCTTATCACTGCAACCACTGTCTTTCCTCATGAGCTGTGTCTGAAGCTTCTCTTCTGCCTGCTAGGACAGCTACTTCTGATATTTCTAAATATTCAGCTTTCAGCAGTGCAGAAGATAGAGGTATAAATAAATATATTTTCTCCCTGTGGGTAGAATACTATTAAGAATAATAATAAAAATAATTGCAAATAAGAATTTTGAACCTGTAAGCTGTTGTTGAGTTATAAATGATTAATAGACCCTGGAAAAGACTTGCATTTTAAATAGGTGAAATCATGGAATGCCATTATGTTCACTGTTGTTGCATTCTCCACTGGACTTTCAGAATTATCATATAAATCAGTTGCTATAATAGTAGAAAAAGTACTTCTAGACATGAAATTTAAAAAAAAATACTTAGGGCTAAACTGTGTTTGTTTTTATGCTGTGCCTCTTACTACTGTGAAGCAGCATGGGAAGCCTACATACAGGCTTTCCTGAGGCAGGCATAAAGCTGCACTCCATCAGAAAGGAGCCAATTGGCAGAAAACTATAAAACAAAATATTCATCTTGTTATTTCTGAGTGATGAACGTAAAGCCATGTAGAGGGTTAAAAGCTTCCAGTACTTTCTGTAGTCTGCCTGTGAAGAAAGTTCCAATTTTTTTCCTATTTAGATCTTTTCTAGCAGACTGAAATGTTAGTCGAGTTAACTTGGGAGGAATGCAAAGAGTTGGGAGAGAAACAATAGCTTTACTTACAAACAGAATTGCAGGTCAGAGGGGAAAATTCTCAAATTGTAGGGTTCCTTGTCAGTACTAAATTCCTAATACTTCATATTATTATTTTGGTTTCTGCAGTAAAAAGGAATGCTGGCATTCAAACTAATGGTGACTTGTGTACACTGGCCTTTAAACTTTTTTGACAGTATTAAAATGTTTTAATGTTAATACATTTTAATTTTTAAAATATTTACTTTTTATCGTGTGTCAGTTATACAGTTTAAAACAAGTGAAGTGTTTGAGCTACTGCAGTAAAATCTCTCACAAAGGTCTGTGTTGTTGGATGGTTTCGTTGAAAGGTTTGTCTGTTTCTTTTTTTAATTTTCTTCTCACACTCAAAGATAGGTCTGGCATTTTGGAGAGAATAAGCACAGCCTTTAACCTAGTGACAAAACTGTTTGGAGAACTGATTTACATATTACAAACCTTTTCTTTAGTTGATCTTAAAACAAACAAAATCTTTGTATAATCAGTGAAGCTGTTGAAACCTCATTTTTGTATAATTTATTAACACAGACTTCTATAATGTCTCCTGTTCATGGATTAATATTTACAGCCTGTATTTATCCTTCCTGCCTCTGAAATGTTATTGGAAAAATTTTAGTTTGAGTGTATTATGTATTATTTGATTATGTACAACAAATGTTTCTGTTTAGAATTCCTAGTCTCCAATGAGGAGCAGTATGTAATACTTCACTTAAGTGAGTTCTAGTAATACATACTATAAAATAATTTAAAATAACTTAAAGGTCGTGTAACTTTTTATGTTAGCTTGAAAACTTTTGCTTGCTTTGTTCCTTCAAGATAAATTTACATTAAATAATTTCCTAATTTCTTAGAGAAAGCCTAAACATTTTTCTGGTGGCTCAAGCAGGATTGAAATCGAAACAAAAGAAAACAACAGCTCTTTCTCTAAATGTGGAAATGTATTCATCCCAGCAAATGGGGGGAAAAGGAAAGAAAACAATAAGTCTGAGGAAAAGCCCAGAGAAGTTATTCCAATCTTATTTTTTAAAAAATAATGCATATTTTGTACGTAATTTTAGCTATTGCAGTTTGTTGAAGTTCAGTAACTGCTAAAAGCATGAAGTGTCTCATATTGCAACTTCTTGCTGCAACTCCTTATTTCTGACTCCCAACAGATACTCAAAGTGCAGATGTTTGAATTGGATAGCATGTCTTCCCTAATCAGTAATATTTAAATCTGTCCTTTAAAGGCACGTTGTCCAATATTAATAACACTTCCTTTCTAAATTGCTGTCCATAAAATTCCATATCAGAAAGCACCTGTGTACAATGCTTGATAGTAGAGTAAGATCAGTAGTTAGAAGTTCAACTTAATACCATAAGCAAACATATTTCTGCAAGCATCTTGTCTCTGAAAAGATTATAATGCTTGGCTTTCTCAGTGATACTCTTAGTTTTGCCAATACTCTACTAAAAATGCAAAGCAGCTTTGCATAGACATGCATCGAAGTTACTGGTGCTGAAAAATACTGCTATTCATAACCTGTATCTTTTTGTTGCTATTTGCTAACATGGAGTGTATTTTTCTGTTTATCTTAAAAGCTGAAATCTTTTCAACAGTGGCTCAAGAATATCTATTTTACTGGTCACTGACCCAGCACTGGAGAAGTCAAGGTCACTTACTATGGTCACTTAGCTTGGAGGTTTTTCCAAAAACACTTCCAGTAAGATCAGAAAGAGTCTGTTTCTGGTTTTTGAGGACTCTTGTTACTGTTTGCCCAACAGCTTTGCCGTTAGATCCAACCGTGTGGGCTATTTATACACCTCATTGCTTTCCCTTAAATGGCATCCCCGAGCCCTGTCTTCTTTCTGTCCACACCAAAACTCCTGTCTAAGCCCTTGTCTCTCTCACTTCTTGACTCCTACCATGTTTTGTCTTGCCTTGTCCATTTAAAACTTGCTTGTCTGACATGGGCTTAACTGTTGTTTATAAAAATCACCTTTGCTCATTGTTCTGACCAGATTATTCGTCTCTCTTAAGAAATCTCCCTCCCTCCGGAGCTTCTCTTCAAATGAAATACAAGCTGGTTCTCCTTTTAGCACTAAAAGCTGCTTATAATGGGGCCACAATCCACCAACATGATTTTATTTCCCGGACTTTGTTCAGTTAGCTGTTCCTGTGCATCCCTGCTCAGGCTTCCTAACACAAAATGCACCTCAACTAATTCTGCTCATTCCTTGAAATATGTGAGCAGCTGCAATTGTCTCTTACTCCATTTTTTAAAAAAGCCATTAAAAAAGTACATATTTACCTTGTTTTTGTGTAAATAAAAGTGATCATTTCCTCCATGTATCGGAGCTTGAATTAATAACTGCTTGACTGCATTTTGAAAAGTTTTCATAAGTGGAAAAAGGCCTCCAAATGCAAGAAGTTGGGTTTTTTTATTTCTCCTCTCTCATGTTCTTGTGATACATTCTTAGCAAGTTATAGTCTGCAGATTCTTTTTCTTACTAAAAAAGGTGTACATGCACTTAACTTCTATTTGTTTGTGTATACTGTGAGTATAAATGTGCTAGAGGTAGGAAAAATCATACCAGACAGATGGCAATGAGTGAGAGTGGGGTAAGTGTTTATTTTTGTGGCTGGAGTACTGGCAGTGTGAGGTTATATAAACTGATGATCAAGAACATATTTTGGCCCATAGGGCCAGTTCTTCTTTTAGAACTTCTCTGGAAACAATCTCTTTTGGCATTGCAGTCTACTTTTAAAAGAGGCCTGTCTGAAATGTTTTTGGGCAAAATGAAGAAAGGTGAGCCAGAATAGGTTGAGGGAGATACAGGCAGTGATAGTTCAGAATTTGAAAAGACTTCCAAGGTAATCAACTCTCTTGGCTTGGTAGCTTAGTCTTGGAAGTGCAGAAACAATTCTTGGAGCTTTCCAATTGCTTTGGAGCACAATATCAAAATGGAATATTGACAGAATCATAAAATCAGCAAATACAAATCTCTGCATTGTAGTTTTATTAATTCAGTAGTTAGAACTGAAATAGATACACTTCTGTCAGCATTTTATTTTCAAGGACTTAAAACGAAATTAAAACATTGTGTGTATGTGCACATACCCAAAAGCTAAGAAATTTTTTTTAATTGATGTGTCTACTCTGTTTAAATCTTGCTGCCCTTAAGTGGACGACTCTGAGCCATCAGGCTGGCGTAAATGGTTGTGGTGTATCCACACAGCACAGTCTTCAGGGATTGCTGTGAACAGGACTTGCTATTTAGCACTAGCCATACCCTATTCTGCACATTTATTTGCCAACCATACAGTTAGGGGATGTTTTCCTAATTGTTCACCCTGTAGCTGGAAGGCTTAAGTAGCTTATGTAAGCATTTCATTTCTAACAGCCTTTTAATATCTTACAATTTTCTGTAACTTCTGTTTCAGCTTGAAATGTTTCAAAGTTGAAACTATATGTGGGAGTAAATCCATTTTTGTTGAGAGTTACAGCAAAAGTGAACAGTAACAATGGGGGGAGTAAAATTTATTGTTTATGTGTCATTTTTCTCACATGCATATATTTGTGCAGTTAATTGCTAAAACTCTTAGAAAAAAATAACTGGGTTTGAGATGTGTTTTATTTCCCTTTTGATGGTTCAAGCCAAAGGTGTTTTTTTAAAGTAAATTACTGTCTCTAACTCTCTGTGAGATATCTGGACTGTGCACATGTCCCACCTTACCTAATAATCCAGTTTGTGGCAAAGTGCTGTGGTGTAACTGATTCAAGACCACATGTCGATCACACCAGGCTTTATTCTCTCTCCTGCTATTTAAAGCTGCCCTTGTTCTACATGGAGAAAGGCTGCAAGTATTTAAAGGTGAACGTATGCATATTTCCACATGGCTTGGCACTGATTAGCAGCTGCTCAAACAGATGTAGTTAAAGTTGCCTTCTAGTCAATATATTAGTTATCTGTGGTAAACCAGAGTAAGGTGAAATAAAGCAAGGCTTAAATAATAAAGAATGTACATGATTTAGGTGATCTCTGATGGTCAGGTTGCTCTAATCGTTACTTGTATTATGTTTCAAGTATTAATATGTTGTTACTGATGCATTTAGCAATCTTAGAGTGTTACTAATTTGTTTTTTTAGTTTAAGTTTGATAATTTGTCTTATTTAGTAAACTAAAGATTCAGAAGAACTCTTCATAGAGTACAACTTTATAAGGATTCTTATCTCATTCTTTCCCATTCTCGGGTGCAAGTGGAATGCAAGCAGGCCCCAGTCAGTGGGGCACTTAAGATACTCTTTAAGTCTTATTGCTTGAAGTTAAGCATATGTCTTAGTAATTTAGGTTCTTGAACTGTATCTGTGTGCAGCTGGGTTTGCAGAAGCCAGTCACGTTCCTGAGTAGTGTCACTGGAGTCTGCAACATTCTGTTAAATAGTTCTGCCCTGAAACTGCAGGGAAGACTGAGATTAGGCTGTTCTTACAGAGTTTGTCTGTGTCAAACCTGCTCCATTCTGAATACAGAGTCCAAGTGTTGGCCCAAAACACATATGTATGTCTGCATCTTTTGGTGTTTATTTCACTGAGGATCACCAGTTGTATAGCTTGTTCTGTCTTTGTCTGATAATTCAGGGGAGAGAAGGTATCAGTTTTTCCTGATACTGTCTTCATACATGTAAGTGGAATTATCAACTGCTGGACAACATATGTTTCTTTTAATGGAAGAACTAATGAATATGTGGGTTCCTTCTGTCAGGCTGTCTTAGTTGCTTTGAAATGTCAACATCCCTATAGCATGATGTACTGGCTAAAGAAAATCTTACAAGAACATCTTGGATGGTCCCATACCCTTATGCTGTGTCCAGCAAAGTAGTTTTTATGCTAGAATACTACACTGTTTACTCTTATAGGTTTTATATAACAAGTTAGGAAACTAATTTGAAAAAAATTGAAGAAATATTAGAAAAACAGCAAGTTTCAGGAGCTGAGCAACAGTTGCTGATTATGATTGTCCCTTTTCATCACTGCATGTGCTAATTTCTGCTCTTTGAAGAAATGCATGGTGGGAAAGCCAAAAAGGTGGCAATGAATTGCCTTGGAAAGAAGCAGTAATGGACTGGTATAAACATCCTGCTTTTAAGTACCCGCTGACTTGCAGGTGTAGAAGAACTGAGGCCAGAGGCAGAAATTCACTTTTGAGACTCCTCTCTTAGTCTGGTAAGAAGACTTTTCTACCTAACCTGCTTATGGAGGCCTCTGGTATAGGAAAGGTACTAAAGGTACTAATTTCTAGATATGGAAGCTTGAAAGTTAACCTTGTACTTCCATCTTCTCTAAATATGACATTGCATTTTGAATCTGCTCTGCATCCCCATGAGTTAATGTTCTGTCACACTGAATGGGGTTGAACAGACCATTGCACTGTCACCAGAAAGTGTCTGTGCAAAAATAGCTGTAGGTTGCACTTAGTTTTGAGATGTGAAGAACTGAGAAAAGGCAGTGACGTTCAAATCTGATGACGAAGGTGTCTGGCAGGCTCCTCAGGGCTGTGCTGCATAGCCTGGGGCTTCAAAGTCTCAGCTTTGAAATAAGCAGCACTGGAATTCAAACTGGGCTTTGCTGTGGACAGCAGAGATGTGATGCTTTCTGAACTACAAGAGAATGGAGTACCCCCATGAAGAGGAGGGACAACTTTGTGCTGCACATCCATCTAAACAGATTCTGTCTGGATTACACAGCTGAGCAAACTTTGCTTGGTTGCCAGATCTTCTCTCTCAAATCAAATACAAGTACAGAAACTGTGCCTAAACTATTAGACTTGAAAACAGAAGAGTGGTCAGAAGCAAAACTTTCCTATAAAGGATAGGGATTTAAACCTTAAAATCAGGGAAGATCCACTGATTTTTAGCTTCAAGGTAAAGAAGTTGTGAAAAATTGTAACCCTGTGTAAGTGTAGAACCTTATAATGTGCAGTTATGAATCAAGGTTTACATTTTCAAAGAAATGAAAGACTGTGTGATAGGGAGAGACCTCATAGTGACGTGTAGTGTACACAAGATACATGACTCAAATCTATTTCAGGATCATATGTCTGTAAAGCAGAGAGTCAGAGAAGTAAAACAGAGAAGTGAACACATGCATACATCTATTTAGTGTTTAGTAAGCTGATTTCTCAGCTGTCAGCACTCATGATGTGTTAATTCAGGTTAGAAAATACACATCAGATGCTGCTTTATTTTCTTAAAATTCAGATTTCAGCACTGCAGCACCACGTGTATTTACTCTGCCTCTTCCTTGAGATCATAGAGTTTCTCATGGTGAGGTCTTTCTATTTTGAGATTTTGGTTTTACAATAAAGCATGCTACAATGATTCAGACACGCTTTTACAGGTCATATCCTCTGTAATGAAATGGTATTTTTAGCCTTTTGATAATTTCTTTGCTTAAAAAAAATTGCAACTATCAGAAAATATTCCAACTCTGTTATCAAATGTATGGAAGAATTTTTTAGCAGATTTAAATCTTGAAAGAATAATTTCATTTAACACCATTCCAGAATATCAAATTTAAATGGTATTTCCTAATATTTTTTTGTAATTTAATGTACCAGTGTGCATGGATTACAGGAACTCAATTGAACTTACATTCCTTTCTCAGATACACTTGATTTTTACATGGAGAGACTAAAATGATTACTTGTGTTATTTTGTGCTGTTTATTTACCTTTGCAAGACCAGAGGAATAGGATATAAGAGCAGTAGCCATGTTGTTTTGTTTTACACACCATTAAACATGTGCTACTCTGCAGTACCAATATAACTTTATGGATGAAGTCAGCATCTTGAATGTGTGAAAATAGCCAAATTATTATCAACATCACCAAAATTGTTATTATTTCTTTCCAAAGTATTTGGTAAATCTCTTGAAGGTTATGAGAATATTTTAGGCAAATTGCATCTTTTTCCAGATGACAAATATTGCAAATCACTACAGCACAGTTTTCAGGTGGATTTTATTGCTTATGTGTGTAAACTGAATGGATTGTACTATTAAATTTTTATAAGCATTCTCTGCTTATGAAGAATATATTACTGTCATCTATACACATGCTTTTAATTCAGCTTTTAGTCAGCTGTACTACTTTTGTCTTAAGAATAAAATCAAAGTAATATGGAACACAGTGACTGAAGAACATCTTGGGTTTTGCATAATGATAATTAGGTGAGAACCCAGTGTCTTGGAAGATGGACCTTTTTATACCTGTATGAGTGTGTTGTAAGTAGAAGGCTTTTACATTAACCTTGAATATTATAGTTGTGCTTGGAAACAATTATGAAAGCTCTGTGGAGTCAACTCTTTCCAAGGAAGTAAGATTTGGCTCTCTATTCACACATAAGCAGATCATTCCCTGCATGAAAACTACTGAGGTTTCTGTTAAGGATGTAATTTGAAGGCTCAGCAGTAAGCTCAGCCAAAGCACACCTTGGAAAAGGCCTGTGAGTGATAGGAGGAAGGTGAAATTGCAAGCACTGGTTACCTGCTGCTGTCCTGTGCTCTGTTTTCCCGTTCTTCCCCATTAGACAGCTTTGGTTGCTGAGTTCCTGATCTCACACTGGTGAGCAGAAGCTCTGAGTTCACAACAGGGCCCTGCTGGAGGTGTGAGCACCCACTGAGAGCCAGGCTGGAGCATCTTCTGTGGGTTTGGTGGGCGTGGGACGACTGTTGCTTTGTGTTCTAAAGGAATCTGTCACTTCAGTTTGCATCAGAGCAGTCCCAACAAAGAACCTTGAGACACGTTGAACTCGTGATACATGCTGATGTACTGGTAGAGTACAAGATTTGGTTAGATATTTTTAAAATACCCTGACCTGAAATACGTTTTCATGCTGAAGTCAGTAACAGCTTTGGTTTTGTGCAGTTAGATGAGGAGCCTCCAGCTATCCCAGATATTTGTGTTACTGGAGAATGTAAACACAAAATTTAACACCAGATCTACAGTGATCTGTGTGGGTACCCTGCTCCATTCTTGGCTTGCATTTTTTAGCCTGTGGCTGTATGACCCACTCATCAAAAGGGGCCACCTGAAGGTTGGGTTTGTTTTCTTTTTATAAATACAAAATGACGTAAAATTCACTGCTTTCTAGGTGCATCCTGTAAGACTTCATGTAATACTCTAGCAGCTACTTGGTAGAACTGATGATCAGCACTGTCAGAATTACGACTATTTATAAATGTAAATAAAGCTGCTTTTGGATGTTTCAGCAACAGGGGTGACAAACCACTGTGCCACTTGTAAGCAGCTAGAAAACTGTGACACGCTCTCATGGAACTGAACCGTGTTGATTCATTCTGCTGTGCTGTCTGAACTGAATTACTGTAATTCCTTTCACTGGGCATGAAGCCACACACCGAAGGAGCCTGAGCACACAGTGTGGGCTGGCAGAACACTGGGCCCCTGCTGCTCTTAGGGTACCGTGACTTTTCATAAGCAGATTCCTTCGCAAGGTTTTTTCCTCTTCAGAGTCTGTAAAGTTTCTCCTTTCTCATCCTGCTTTCCTGCTTGTGATGTATTAACTGCACTGATTTTCCACTGGAGTGGGAGGGCTGGGCAGAATAGGTGACCATGACTTTAATGGTGGTACTTGGAACTAAAATGTGTAACTCCCAGTGAGTTCTTTACTAGTGGGTAAGTGCTTTCCTTTTTTAAATGTGTCAGCTAAGTGCCAAACTCACTTGTGAACTCCTGCCATGTTTCATTCAGGGTTGGCAGGAAGATAACATATAAACGGTTTTCAGAGTTTTAAAACATTGTGTGAAGGTGAATGCTTCCCAGTTGAACGCTAAAAAGTTAATTTGTGTGCAGTTATGAAGGTCAGATTTTGCCCTCAGAGTTTAGGGTGTTAGCTCTGTGCTCTGTCTTACCATGAAAACCTACCAGAGCAAAGATAAATAATTATTCTAGACTAGTACTTTGTGAATAGATGTAAAAATAGCTTGGTTCTGGTCTTTTTTTTTTTTGTTAATCTTGTTTGATAGATAGTTGTTTGCAAAACCTTATAAAGGAAGGATTAATTTCATAAGCTTTAGCAATCCTACATATTGTTCCATTTTTTTAATACTTTAATCTAATTTAAGGACCACATATGCATTTTAAGGCACTACAACCAAGAGCCATGATGGTAACATCTGAAACTCTACTTCATCCTCTTTACAAATATAAGTGAACCCAAAATAACTCCTTGGCTCCTCAAATAAGTAAAGTATATTTGAAGCTCACATACTTGCTAGTATTCCCTTCCTGAAGTTATTAGAATCCATAAGAAGTGGCGATGAGTGTGTGAGCAGTTGCAGGCTCTGGTGGGTGGGTTCCTTTTGCAGCTGTTCATTCCAGGAGTCTCTTTGTGCCACTGTCTCTTTTTTTCGTGTTCTTGTGTCTAAGAATGTTCTGCTGGTACTTGCATGGTATGTACTCCAGCTGAAACTTAATTTTCACCCTAGTGAAATTCCATAGTGAATTTTCGTAATAGCGTGCTCTCTTCACAGCGTGGGTATTGATAAGCACCTGCTTGGCTAAGGATATTTTTGGGTTTTAGGGTGGTGGTGGCCAGAGTCAGAAATAGCTGACAAGGCTGTTTTGTTTTCTTTTGGGAGGCTGTGCTTTGTGTGCATGTGTCACTTGCCAAAGGTATTATTTCACCCAGCATTGCCAACCTTATTTTCAATCTTTTTTTTCCTCATAACATGCAAATTTTTTGTCTTTTTCTGTAGCAGTGAGAATTTTCCTTGAGTGAAAACACAGATATTCCATATTCAACTAACTAAAATGTTAAAAACATACTGGCTTGGTGATAGTTTTAGGCCATATTAGAAAACTTGGAAGTATGAATTTTTCAACAAAGATTTATTCAAAATTTTATTAACTCTGTAACTTCGTGTAGTCTATTACAGAGCAAATGCAAGATCTACAGAAGAATCCCTGATTCTGAGTTGTTCTGGGCTGTGATTCCTTCATTTACAACAATTTCTCTTTTTTTAAATGTATATGCAGAATAAATTTTAGCTAAATAGCATTATTCCCATTTATATGTAATCAATCACATAACCCAGAGTTAAATAAATTACAGTCAGTCTGGGGATATGTTCTTGTTATTGAGCTATAAACTCACATATAACAGTAAAAGCAACTTAGGCAAAAGGAGAGGTTTTAAAAAAGGAGAGCCAAAAAATCTGCAGCCAGGCTATAGATGTCTGTAGTATCTTGGGTTTAACAGTATTGCAGTTTCAGCAACTTTTATGTGAAAAAGTGATGTTGGAAAATCATCTAATGTAATATTAGAAGAGAAGTAATGCAAATCATGAGCTAGAAATAAGAAAGAAACATCATGTTACCAATCTAATCTAAGCAGACCTCAAGCTAGTGCTTTACAAACCACAGTTTGGTTTTCTGTTCCAGCATTTCAGATTCCACTATGTGATTGTTTCTCAACCAACTTGGAAGCTGCAGTTCTTTTCCTCTTGGTTTTAAGAGGTCAAAAGAAAGAACTAGTAAGAATGAGCTAAAAAAATCAGACTTCATATGAATATTGGTGAAGTTGGGATTACAGTTTGCCTAACTCACTCTAGTAAAATCTTTGTCCAAACTTTGAATAATTTTTTCCCTCAGTGAATATTCCCGAAGACAGATATTTGTTCTCTCCAGTTTTTGAGCTGTCATTCCAAGTCCATAACTAATAAAACCATAACAACCACCAAAGTAATAGTTAAGTCATGTGGCTTTATAGCATTTCAAGTGATGAGTAAACCATCCCAGTAAATTGGCATTTGGCCACTTCGCTATGTAATGGTGTTTTTAATGAAGTATTGCCCTAGCAACAGGTCTGGATGACATTGGGTAGCTGGTTGCTGCTGACTCTTGGAGATAAAACAGACCTTTAGGAACACATGTGTAATGTCTGAAGGTAAAACAACCCAAAATAAATGCATCTGCTCTACTGGGAACATAGGATGGGTAACATCAAGCCAAAGTCTGACTTACTAACTTACGAATTTAATCCTTCTGTGAAAGTGTTTCTATACAGCGAAAACCAAACAATCTAAGAAGTGCAGCAGTTAAAATCTGAGAATAAAATAAAGCAGAACTGAGAGAACTCTACTGCAGATGGTTTTAAGAAAAAAACAAGTTATTTTAAAGGCCTTAGGAATTCTGGTACTGTAGGAAATCCTTCTGGATGTGTTATTTCAATGGAGAAGCTTTTTGAGGAAAGAGGATGAAGTGAAGATTAAAAGCTTCACTTGCTCTCCTGAAGAACCAGCAAGTGAAGAAAGGCGTGAGATGTAGAAAGTGAAACAAATTCAAGTGAAACAAAAACTTGGGGATGTTTTTTTTCATAATAAGCTTTTATTTAGAATACTATTTCATGGTGACTAGGACATTGAGCAGTTTGTTACATAACACAGCCAAGTCCATAACTTAACAGAGGGTCTAGATCAATATAGCAAAGTAATATCATAATGTAGAGAGATCTCCAGAAGCCTATAAAAGAAAAGGCAAAAACCTTGGCCAAGTCTTTTTTCCTTCTTCCAGTTCATTGTGGATGATACTTGAAAATCCACTTTATAGACAGAAAAACACAGTCACCTTTATATATGTTAGTGGGTCATAAAAAAATTGACTCTCATAGTAGTATAATGTGTCTTCTAAATGAGATGCTGGGTTAAAGTATACATGAAACACACTTTCAAGACTTAAAGGGAATTTTCTGATACTCTAATAAACTTTTTTTTTTTAAATTTTAAAGATAAAAATACAGACATTACTGTAAAGGATAATGCGGATGATTTCTGCCTTCGAGATACATTAAGCATTGCGTCCACGGACTCCTTTGTTTCTACAGCTGAGGTAAGACTCTTAAAGATTGCCTTTTTAAAGATTTATTTATCTATTTGAACAAATCCTAATCTTTTGCTAATTATTATAAGCAAAGTATATTCCTCTTATGGGAAAAAGGAAGCTTTCCAGGCTTAACTGGAAGCAGGGTTTTGTTTTGGTTTTTTTTTGTGCACTGGCACAATGCATGCCCAACTCCTCCTAAAGAGAAGTTGCTTTTGAAAAACATATCACATTTTCATGAGTGAAAAAGCAGTCAGTTGAGGCTGTAGTAGTTCTTTTCACTATGATTTTTATTTTCCTGTTCTTTTTTTCTATTGCTTTACCATGCTGTAAAGATGTGTGAAGAAGGGTTTGTATTGTTTGAACCTGGGGGTTTTTTTGAGAGAAGTTGACAGCTACCTGTTTAGCACATTCCATGCACAACACGGAGGCAGCAGTTTGAGCTGTTACTCTGTTGTTGCACCATGATTAAAGTACTCAGCAGGAAGCAGAGGTCTGAGACTGTTCTGGGAGCCCTGGGCCGAGCTGCTGGGGAAAGCTTGTCTGGCTGTGTGGGGAGCCAAGCGGGGACCCCACAGCTCCCTGGAGCCACCGCTGGGCAGGGGCCTCAGTCCTGGCAGGGACAGTCCCTGGAGGTGGAGTGGGACTGCCAGGGAGCCTCCTGACTGGTCCGACTGGGAAGCTGCCTTAACAACATAATATACTTCATGTAACGTGCTCTAATCCTCTGGGATAAGAGCACAAAGGATGCATAATAATCTCTGGGTAACAGGACTTTGCCTATTAGCTCAAGTCTGCTACAGCTCCCTTGAAGTATTTGAAAGAGACTCATAAGCAGTGACACACTTACTTGAATGAGGAATGTCTCTTTCTGTAGTCTCTGGGGAGCTGAAGTGATCTTGAATAGCACTCTTCTCCAAAAAGCAGGAGAGGCAGTTGGCCTCAATAGATCCATTTTGTGATAGATATTGCTCTCATGTATGCACTATAACTAAGCTACTGAAGTCAGTTGCACATTCTTTGCAATTGTTTTGACTGTTATAGGATTTGTTTTTCCATAGCACAGTTACCTTGATTTAGTAATTCACATTAAATTGTGATGCCTAGCATCCATTCCTAACAAGGATTGTATCCATAGAGACTGGTTACTCTTTGCTGTAATTTGGACAAGACCACAATTGAAACTTGCTTCAACTCTACCAGCTCATGAGAGGAGCTGTAAACCATTATAGTTTGTACACTTGATATCTTTCTTTTTTTTCCCCAATGAACTTTCATAGTGTTTTTGCAAGTATGTGAAGATGGGAACAATCCCTTTTGCTCATTTGTGCTTCTTGGCTTTATAAAAAGGCAAAACCAACTAACCAGCCAAGCAAACAGAAAACCCCAGGATGCATCACCTCAGTGAAATCATCATCCTCTCCTGAAGCTGTATTGTCCCAGTATCTTCTAAAGAATATTTGAGTCAAAATTGGAAGTGTAATTGTCTTTAAATATCCTGAAAATATTCTCCACATTTTGATACCTCAAAGCACTTCTGTCAACTTGTTCTTCCAGGACAAAGTTATGAAGATTTTCTCTTCCTTTCCAGCTGTTCTATCCTTTCCCAATAGAACAAACTCTCTTTTCTCAGATGTTATTGAAGAATCTAGTGAAATCCTTAGGTGACAGAAATCCTGAAGATTATTAGAACATGAACAACTTGCAGTTTGGTGTTTGAACCAGAACACCATCAGTGTTCTGCATTAGATGGGAGCCACTAGGCTTAAACTACAGGGTCAGGTAACTCTGTAGTTGTAGCTACAGGGCATCATTGTGTGGTGCAGGGCAAAGAAAGGTATGAATTGGTGTTCTCCTACAAAAACACTGTTACCTTGATTTAATATCATATTTATATGATTTAATATCATTTAATATCACCATCCTCAGGACGGTGTGTGGTGGGGAAATGCTTCACATTATGGCAATGAGTAGGAGCAAAAACTACTTCCCAGTGTATTCAGCTATTAGTAGAGAACAGTAGTTATTTTGATTTGACTGGATTAAAATTGACATACCAGATTCTTCTATTCTAGACATGATGATATCGAGTAGCTTCCTCTTGCTTATCTGCTTCTTTCATTTTTTTGGTTTTTTGTTCTTGCACTAGGAAAACAGTTTTAATATTTTAATTTAGGCTAAGAGATCTAAGGCTTTTCCAGCTTTGGATTTTTCTCACCTAAGGGCCAAATAAGGCACTTGTTCTTTCATCAAGCTCCCTGATTGAAGTTACAATATTAGTAACTGTCCTAAACTCCATGGCCTGATAGAAACGTTTAGCAAAGTTTTTAAATCTGAAATTCATATGTGTGTTTATAGTGCTCTGTGATTGTGCCCTACTGGAATTAGTAATTTCACCTTCCAGGAAATTAGAACGTGGCACCATTTTTTGTGGCCTCATCACGCTGCAGACTGTGTGTTGACAGTTCCTTGGCTTCCTTCTACACTGCATCCTGTCCCAAGGAGCAGGACTAAGTATTCTGTGTGACTCTGATTTTGGAGGCTGGAAACTGTGTTCATGTTTCAGTGCTGACACACAGTCAGGTCAAATTTAGCTCCCTGCCTGCAGGAGAGAGAACAGTCGTAAAACAAGACACAGATAGATGCTTGAATGGAAATTGATAGGGATACTGCTTAGGAGGCAACAAGAATGTCATGCTGTGTTATATTAGAACAAAATATAGGAAAGAGCTGTACAAAACTGGGACAAGTTGGCAGGGTTTGCATCACGTGCCCTTTTGATGAGCTCTACAGGATAGCACGAGGGTGTGCCAAAACTTCATCTTGGCTATGGCTGGTGACCAAGAGGGTGCTGGAGATCATTTATTTGATGACTTCTTATACAGATTTGTGCCTGTCTGGACACCTACAATACACAGGTGCCTGAATCCTTATAAAGACAGTTTAGCCACAGTTGCCATCCCCATGACCAGACAGACTTCTATTCTTAAACACACTTAGGCTCTAGAAGCACTGCAGAAGGGATGGTAAACACAACTATTTGCCCTAATTAAGTTATTAATACTACTACAGTGATAAATAATGGTCTTTTCTTCCCCATTTGAGCCTGGCTGCCATCAGCTTGTGTTGATGAGGGTTAGTATACTTTTCATAGTCTTGCTTTCCCATTTACTGTGATCAAAATAGCTGCCACCTTTGGCAGCAATACAGCAGTGAGTGTGCCAGATAAAGGCCTCTGCCCTCTCTTTCCTGGCTTCTTTTCCATCTTCCTAACAGAACCTCTTTCCTGCTCTCCCTGACAGTGAGCTTTGTTGCTGCCTCTTCATTGTCAGTGCACATACATTTATCATGTCTTATTCTCATATGTTGACTAGTACTGAATCTGTAGGTCTATTATTAAATAAACTTTGCTTTCCTTGTTAAAATGTTAACTCAGTCCAAAGCTTGGGAGATCTCTTAGACTTGTAAAAAAAGACTTAACTGCTTTTTATCAGTAGCAGCCTTCCTGTTTTCTTCCAGATCTTAGGTGGAACACACGACTTCATCATTTCAGTTTGTTAAAATGCCATCTCAGACATTTTATTTACTAATCATCATCACATCTTCCAACTCCCAAAATATGTGTCACTTTCACCCTGAAGCTACTTACATTTTTTAAGGAAATCTTTTCTCTGAATGTCTTTGTATTTTAAACAGATCATCATCCACTTTTTTAATATATGGTAAACATAAATTCTCAGAATGTAAGGAATGCTGAATGTGCCAGTAAAGTGACCTCTCTATTAGGGGAAGCAAGCAAGAATTCCTAAAAGGTCTAGCATTGTTTATTTTTGTTACATTCATGTAGGTGGTTATTTTGGTATTCAACAAGGTCTTGATGCACAGCTGAGAATTTTTTCTATTTATTAAGAAACAACTTGTGGGTGGCAAATAAGAGTACTGAGCCTGTTCCTTAAACGAAAGCAGTCAGGGAATCCCAGACCTAAAAGCGATTGCAAGTGGCAAAGGTTTGATGCTTTAGAGCAATGATTTCAGCATCTCTATACTGCAGATACAGCCCTAAAGCTGAACTGTCCTGAGAAAACTGATTAGCATCTGAGCAATATCTATGCTGTAATTTTCAGAGGCTGCTCTGCAGCACAGCAAGCCTAATTAGACACAAGTTAGAGCTACAAGCTTTGGAGTTTTGGAGATGTACGTGTTATTTTAACATAATGAACTTAGGTATCCACTGCAGTCATCATAAATGTCCTTGTGGTGGTCACCGACTGCTCTCTCTTTCTTGAGCCTTGAATGGATAGAAGTAAAGCCTGACAAGATGAGATTGCTGCTATAGTGTCAATCATCTTCCAGCTCTTCTTTGTCTGCATTTTCACATGACCAGGTACCTCCCATGACACTGAGGAGGTGGCAGACATTTAGGGGCTGGCATGTCCAGTCCATCATCACAAGCCTCTGTGTTCCTGGCAGCTGCCAGCACTGTTGGTAGCTGTGATGGAGCTCCTTGTCATCCCTGGAAGTGTGTGAAGGGTCTCAAAGTGGCAGTGGCTGTGCACAGAAGTGACCACTACAGAATGGCAGGAAAGGACTCAGGGAGCTTCCAGGTGTCCAGCTTAGCTGTGATGCCAAGATGTGGGATGCTGGAGCTTCCTCGTAACTTCTGACTAATACTGAAGCCCTGCTGAGGAAAGTTATGAGGTGCTATGGGGTACATAGTGGGATAAAAAGCAGGTACCTGAATAAATCTCATGAACACATGCCAGTTTATATAAGGTACTTGCAGTGAGCCAACTAATTGAAAACTAACCTTTCTGCCCACCTTTTTCTTCAAAGATACCAAGTCCTCAGAGACTTTCACAACAAAGAGTTTGTTTTCCTTTTGATGTCATCTTGGGAGGTTCTTATCTGTGTTGTATGCTCTGCATCTTGTTAAATATTGAATATGATTTGTGAATTTTTCTAATAGCTGAACTCTTTTGTGTTAGAAATGTGTATCTTTACATTGTAAAGATGTATCTTTACAGATCATCTTAAACTAGTTTTACTTTGAAGCAGGATGTTTATATAGACAAGCTTTCACCTTATTTAATCTCAAAGAATGGCTATTACTGGTTGCAAGACCATTTAAATCATAATAATCTATGTTACATCTGTATATTGTTACATCTGTATACTGTTTATGTCTACATATAAAATATTCATATAGCAATGTATTTTTAAAAATTAGAAAGCATCAGAACAAAATCCATGATGACTCCAGGAGCACTAACAGTGCAACTTCAGAGCCTGTCTGGAATCACCTTTCCTAGTTAAACATTTAGTTTCTGGTTTTCAGTTTGTTTGCTTTTTTCTCCCCTTCACTTTTTGCATGCAAAGAGAAGTCAGTGGTAGAGGAATTTGCTCCCCCTTTCCAAATATTATTTGTTGGAACTTCAATCTGTAATCAAAATCATCTTCTCAGGGGAAGAACAGTTGCACCTTTCTCTCCTATTTTATTTCATCTGTTGGCGTGAGAGGAATTGTTGGGCTTTTTTTAAAAAGCTGAGTATAATCACCCAGTTCCCAGGTATCAGTCCCTGTGCTAATCTGTGTCCACAAAGGCAGTGATCAGGCATCTTCAGGTGTAAAGATGTTATCACCCCAGGTACTGGCAGCAGATGAAGGTTACCTGCATCTAACTGTAGAAATCACCAGTCCTAATTCAGTCACACTCAGTCAGTTTCCTAAATATCTGAAAAAGGTGATTTCCCTGAAGTTCATTAGTAAAAACTTAATATAATCCCTTTTACCACAGAAATTATAACCTCCAAGAGAGGGACAGCTGTTTACAAAGTGCGTATGTGTTCACAACCTATTTCTTCTCATGATTTGCAAATGAAATAGTGTAAATGGAATGTTTTATGGCTTCAGTAATAACTGAATCAGGTAAGAAATAAATTAGCATATGTATTGTGTTCTGGTTTGGTCTTTACTTTGGAAATTATATATTTATTGTTCCACAGTTAATACTTCCTTAACTATAACATAGCAAAAGGAATTCTGGAGTAAATGTTTTTCAGTTTCTCTTATTTATACCTGTTCTAGCTATTGCACTATGTATTTATGTATGTGTGTGTTTATTGATGTTTTACATCTGACATAAATCAATATATTCCTGCTTCTTCCAGTTGGTTAAATTATTGCATCCTGTGTATTTTCAGTTAAAGGCTGTGTAGCTTTCTTTGTTTAAAAAGAACAGAAATTTTCAGGTGGGCTTTTTGAATTAGCAAATCCAAAACACATTTAGATGCTATGATTAATATTGTTAAACTGAAAAAAAATCTTTGGTCTTAATAGCTGTAGGTCTCCTTCAGGAATTCAGCTTTTCTGCCCTGTTCTTCCAATAAAAAAACTTATAAACAAACACATTCTTTTAGAATGGAAACACTTTCAAACTAGAAGAATTCTGAAAGTGAACATTACTCATTTAAGTATATTTTGTTGACCTTAAAAGTTCTCTTCACTTATTCTCTAGCTGTGATCTTGTCACTGAAGTCTGAATTCAAGAAGCCTGTAGAAATCTTTATAGAAATATGGGGGGGAGGGGAAGGGCTGGCTTGATTTTGGTAGGTGCTTTTAGCCAAACAAATCAATTTAAAATGGAACCTGACAATTTATGGAAGGAATTGTATGTATTTGCCAGCAGTAAAAGGATACTGGTATGAGTGATTAAAAAAACCCCAGTGAAAGTTCCAGCAAATAAACATCATCTAACAACGTGTGACACTGCAGAGCACCAGCTCTGTGCTGAAATCTCAAACCTGTTCATGTGCTTAAATGTTTCCATGGACAAAAGCAGGTATTGGCAAGTGTTTATCCTCTCCTTGAGCAGGAAAACCGACTTGGCCAAATGCTTGTGGCCACGGTGGGCTCAGCTGGAGTGTGTGGAGAAGGCACCCTGGGATCCTATGGATCCATGGCTTTATGGAGTCTCAGCCAGCACTGGGCTGTGTGGCCTCAGTGACAGGAAAAGTGCTCAGCATGTATTTACTTGAAAATTTTAATGGAGGTTTAACATAAAGTAATACTTCAATATGATTTTTTAAAATCATTCTAAGATAGAGGTTAACCTTTTACATACTTCAGTTACCTTGAGAGTTGGTTTTAAAGATGTTTCTATGCTCAGTTTTAATAGCCTAGAAACACAGGATGGTTTGCCCTATGCAGGATATTGGAAAAAAAAATTTAGAATTAATTTTCTGGTCATTAACTAAACTGAATGATGTGTAAACATCAGATTTTTTTTTCTGGTCATTAATAATATGATGTAATGTTTGTAGTGAACTTGTAGCTAGACATTGTTTTGTGAATTAAATGTGATACCCTGTAAACAGGAGTTCTCTGTATTATTTATATGCTTTGACTTATTGATCTGGTTTTGGTTTTTTCTTTCTTTAAAAATGTCTACAAGTTCATGTTTATTTATATGATAACCATAGAATTAAAAGTGCCAATAATGAAAACCTTTTAGGGAGCCTGTAGTATAAAATACTGAATGCTCATGGTTTATACAATGTGCTTTGGTAACTGGCAGACTTATTTACAAGTGAAACTAAAACAGGGGTGGGAGGATGTTACTATTTCCAGCTTCCTAAAGATTTGCATGGTGCAATCATTCTGTACCTTGTGTCCTCGCAATTATTTTCTTTTAACAGCTTTGAGACCCATTAGATTTATTTAACTAGACAATTCAAAAACTTAGCTAGGCAAATTAAGCACAAAAGTAAGCTGCCTTTATTTTATTAATTAAGGTTTTGAACCTTGAAACTGTAGCTTTCAGATTTTAAGAGTTATACAGTTAAGTCTTATGACCTGGTGTATCTGTTCTGTTCACTTGTTGATTGTTACCCCTTTGTTTTAAGCAGATGCAGAAAAGGATGCATCTTTCAGTAGAACATCAGAAAAACTTCTTTAATTTATCTTTATTAAAAATACCTATATTAAAAATTCTTTAATTAATTATCTTTACAAAAATTTTGTTGGCAAGCTCATTAATGAACTTCAAAAATAATTTTTTTTCAGCTTTCAGAGCACAGAGAGATTCGTAGCACGTATGGTCTGGATTCCCTTTGCCACTGCCCCTTGTATGAAGAAGCCATGCACTTGGCAGAAGAAGGCAAAATTTATTCACGGGTGTTAAGGTATTGATTTGTGTCTATTTAATTCTTTCCAGGAAAAGCAAGAATTAATAGATAGAAATCACTTTTTATACGTAACTTGTTCTAGGTGTTTTTTCTAGGAATTAGATTTAGATGGATATTCTTGTGCTTCTTTTTTTTAATGGTCTTTAAAACTTTTCTATTTTACATAGGACTGAAATGTTTGAATGTTTAGGAGACAGTGACTTCCTTGCTAAGCTTCATTGTATTCGACAAGCTTTTCAGGTAAACAGTAAGGAGTGATTTGTCTGTCTTGCTAAGCCTAAACTAAAGTCCATGGCATTGAAACTGAATGTTACTCTTTCTGCAAGCATTTTTATTAGGTAATCTGTATTTAAATATTTTCTTGTTGCTTTTGCATTTTTATAATTCTAAAATGAGATGTATTTGCAGAGGAGTCCCAATTTTATGTTTAGCTTTGGAACCTTTGCACCCAAGTCTTATTAGGAACTTGCCAACTATCCTAGAGGTGATAATTATATGAAATTTGATTGAAATTTTTAAGGTCTCTTAAAACATGTGAATGAACATATCTATATTTTCTGCCCTTTTCTAGATAATTCTTTCAGAAACAGCAAACAGAATATTTCTTGCTGAAAGTGGAAGAAAAATTTTGTCTGCTTTAATTGTGAAAGCACGAAAGGTAAAAGCCTTCTTTTACCTATGTTTTGTTGTTTATGTAACTCCTACCAGACTTCACTGTCCAGGGAATGTAAACCATATCTCTTTTTCCATTTGCTTGATACTCATTGCTTTTACTTTACAGAATCCAAAGAAATTTGAAGATGTCTTTGATGAAATGATCTATTTTTTGGAACAAACAGATCACTGGGATAATACCGAAATGGAACTTGCTGCTAGAGGAGTGAGTTGCATTTCTGAAAAGTGCTTTTACCCTTACTAATGCCATAGGATCTAAAAATAAATTTTTACAGTTCAGAATTGTGGGAAAGGCAATTCTTTATTGTTTATATTGCTGATTTAGAGAAATGGCATTCACTAGTTTAGTACCAGAAACCATCCCTTTTTTTTAACTTCTCCTTTACTGATAAAGTATTTTTAGTAGTCATTAAAAACAATTACAAATCTGCATGTTAACATAGCATTGCAATATGGTGGTATATGCTGAATTCCACTGCTGAAAGAGAAACTAGGTTACTTACATCATGTTCTCATTTAATATAGGTGAAAAATCTGAACTTTTATGATGTTGTTCTGGACTTCATATTAATGGATTCATTTGAAGATTTAGAAAATCCACCAATATCTATACAGAATGTAGTAAATAACCGCTGGTTAAACTCCTCTTTTAAAGAAACTGTAAGTATACATGTTTAATTATCATACTAATTGATCTGTAGTACATTGCAATGCACTGAGTACCTGAGATCTTCCTCAAAAAAATTTAGCAGATTGTATTATCAGGTTTTTGATAATAGCAATTTAAAAGTTACAAGTCTGGGCCCAAAACAGAGAATGATTGAGTGTATTGGAGAAATACTTCAACTTGTCCTTCCTTTCTCTGAGGAAGTAGAATTTTAGAAGGGAAGTTTCTGTTAGCCACATCTTAGACATCAGATCCAGGTTTTGGTTCATAGACCAGAGATTTAGCAATAAGGGACAAAGCTACAAAAGTAAATTAATACAGTACAGGCATTCAACTGTTGATTACAATTCATGGTTTTTCATATGTGCCTGTTTATTTGCCAAATAGATCTTATCCCTCTGTTTGAGACACAGGCTACTGCCATGGTCAGCTGGTACAGAAACTGGTGCCATTTCATCCACTTTTATCTGTACACTGCAAGTTTTGCTTTTTATTTTTGTTTTTCAATTGAAATATCCCCTCTAGAGGAAGGAAAAAAAAAAAAGGTAACATGCATATATTTTTGTAGTTATATGGTAACATCGTGCTTTGTCTGTATTAAACTCTCTTTGCAGTACTGAGGGAGGGTCAGATGAGGATAGTTAGAGGCTAGGAGGGGAAAAATCCCAGTACTGATATTGGTATATTGTATTTCACAGGCCCATATTTGGACAAAACTCCATAGCTGAATCTGAAGCTATTGCAAGAATGTTTTTGCTAAAATGAAAAAGTACATTTCGGTGTGTTCACATGCCACTTAATATCTAAAATAGTTACTTATGTCTGAGCACACACTTTAGTATATGAGACTGGTCCTCATTTAAACCCAATGAGTGTTGCTAACTGTGGTAGCTATAAAAGCAGTCAAGGATGCCAAATTACATTTGAATTTAACTAACAAAAAAGTTGCAAAGATGGATCTGAAATAGTAAGTATGAACTACATACAAATTCGGTTATTTATATCAGCTGCTGTTTTATAGTTTTAAACTTTGTGTTATCACAGGATTGAAACTAAGAAAATACATGTCCCCAAAATACAGAATATAGAAGTACAATATTCTGCAGATGAGTTCTTTTGAGATGGAAAATGCTTTGGGGCTTGCTTTGTTTTTTCTTTTTACAATTAGGCTGTGGCTTCAAGCTGTTGGTCAGTACTGAAGCAAAAAAGACAGCAAATGAAGGTAAGTTGACCTTCAAATTATATGGAACAAAGATATTGATCATCTCCTTAGAATTTTATGTTCTTTTTGTAGCTGTGGCAAAAAATGAGTGATCAGCCCTCAGTCCTGTGGACTTGTTAGTTTAGACAAGAGGTTTGCCAGTTGTAGAAGTTTAGTTCCTGGGGCCCTAATACCTGATTTTTAGCAAAAAGTCTTAACTGAAAGATTTTCAGCCTAGTTTAGGTCCAGTCAGTGGTGGTGTCCTTCACTTCTCTGACTTCTGCCCCACACACAGATCTCAGACTTTTGCACCCCAAGGTGATGAGTCTGTGTCTCACCTGCTTGTGCTGGGTTCTCAGCCCCACCTCCCTGCACGATCCCCACACCTGGACCAGGCTCACCCTGCCTGAAGCACCTGTTCCTCACCAGCAGCAGGAGTTCTGCTGCAGCCTTCCCTCAGCCCCTTCTGCATCCTGACCCCTCTGTGAAGGGACTCAAACTCCTCTGTGCCACAGCACCTTGCTTTTGGAGGATTTTCTTAGACCAAGGAGGGAAGTGTTAGGATTTTATGAAGACTTAATGCTAAATAGTAGAGCTTTATACTAAATTTACTGTGTAACTTTTGTCTACAATTTTTACATCACTAGGTGCCTGATGGATTTTTTGCACATTTCTATGCTATATGTGAACATATCAGCCCTGTTTTGGCCTGGGGCTTTTTGGGCCCTAGAAATTCCCTGTATGACCTATGCTGCTTCTTCAAGGTTTGCAACTTTTTTTTAATTACCACTTTTCTAAATTAAAATTAAGATCTTACTTATTAACATACATTTGCATTTTTGTAAGATTAAGGCTAACAGTAAGAAATCATGAGAAATAAGTACTTTTCCTATAAATGTTTTAAGCGTGGAACTGTTTTGCAAAGGCTGTTTTTGCACATTTCTGTCTCAGCACCAAAATAATACATAATTGGATGCTTTTAGGGAACACGTTAAAGAAAGAGCTGTTAGCATTGCATACTTTTTTTTCCTTCTTGTAACTGAATACGAGTTTTTCCTTTTTTTCCCCCGCTCGCTAGGATCAAGTGCTTTTCTTCCTCAAAGACATTTTTGACTTTGAAAAGGTGAGGTACTCGACGATGGAGAGCCTGGCTGAAGACCTGACGCAGCTGCTGATGCGGCACACGGAGCTGCTGCTGGCCTACCTCGGGGCAGACTCCCTGAGACACGTGGGGGCTTGTGTCAGTGGCCACGGGCCCGTCGTGGCCAGCGGGCTCCTGGAGGCAAAAGTACAGTAAGCTTAAATGCCCTGGCAAGTGACAGGGAGTGCACATAGAGGGGCTCTTGTCCACCCTCTTGTCTAACGCTGAAGCTGCCGTGGCTGTCACTGAGCCAGCATCTGGGAGTGCATCGTGTCTCTAAGTATGGAAAAGGACTCAGGGAGGTTAAATGTGTGTCTGTGAGAAGAACTGGGGAGGGTATTACTGTATATACCTAAATTATTTTGCAGCTCAGCTGTCGCTGTATTTATATTTCATGTATCCCAAAGCTTTTTTCTGTAATATTCGGGTAAAGTTGATTTATGAAATACTGTACTTTTGCACAAATAATACGTAAGTGAAGCTGATGGAGTTGTTTCCTTTAAAAGCTTACAGTACAAAATGTTCATTGCAGAGTCTCCAAATCATTAGGTGTCTAGATCTAGAAGGTGTTTTGACTGGGGTATCTGCAGTCTCTGATCCATGTGACACGTGCAATACAGTAATCACGCTCACAGAATTGAACGTGTTGCCCCTGCCCCAGAATTCCATTTGTGTGGGTGTAAGCAGCCTTTTTGTACTACAGTGTAATGGAGCAGTGCAGGAAATGCAAGCACCATTGGGGCAGCAATGACTGCCAGTATGCAATTTTTACTTTATTTTCGTTTAAAATATCTAAACATCACTAAGGTGTTTTAAAATACTTATTTATATTTGAAAAGCTATGCTAGCTTCACCAATTAATTTAAAACTTCCTTGTTCTAAAACCATTACTACTCAATATGGTGGTAAATGAACCAGTATTATTCTCAGTTCATATGTAGCATTTCGAAATATATTTTTAAATAAGTATGTATGATAAGATTTATTAATCATGAAACAGAATTGAAGGCAGTGTTTTATAATTACGTCATTTGTGTCTTCCTCCCTTCCTTGTGGGATGTCAGGTGTCTGTTTAAGAGGAGATGAAGCACTTGTGGCCATCTCTGTGCAATGTAAAACTGTGGCTCAGGCCATGGAACCCTGAACTTCAGATAGGAGCACAGCACCTTCAGAAGGCATGAGGGACCTTGCAGTTACGGCTTTTCCTGTTCCAGAGGTAATAAGTAGTGATGAGCTGTAATCTTTGAATTTCTGTAAACTGAAGCAATGCTTCACAGTTCGTTTAGGCTCTAAAACTGCACTTACATATGCTTTGCCACACAGAGCCAGCCCACAAGAATCTATCCTGTGTCAAGAAATACAGAGTAATTACAGAGTAATTCCAAATATTCAGATACTTGAGAAGCATGTTATTAAAATCCAGGATATCAAAACAAAATTTAACTATAAACATTTCAACTTCTGTTGCAAACACTACCCAAAAGGATGCTATTCAAAAGGAGGCCTGTGTAATTCATAGATTTTACTGAAGCCAACATTTTGCTCCTTTGTTGTACTCATTTGATAAATACAAAAGTGATGAAAATGTGTCATATTACTTGTGTGAAATTCCAACTGATTATAGTTTATTTAACAGAAAAGAGTATGCTCTATATGTAATAAAACAGAAATTCCAAATGCTATTCTTGGCCTATTTCCACCGTTTAACTTGCTGAGCTTGGCACCATCCTCCGTGCTGTACTTTTTTTTTTTCTCTGTAATGTGTCTTCAATACAGGCATGTGAAGTTTTTTTCACCCATCTCACTGCACTTTTGAGCAGATAAGTATGTTTAAGCTGTCTGTATTTTGGCAGCTTTTTGCAAGTTATGAAAGAAATTATATGGAACAATAAAGGTGTCTTGTTGGGTTCAGAATCAATAGGAATAGCTGGAAGTAGAAGGAACAGAGTACGTGCCATGTTCTACAGCAAATGTATGACCTGTAAGTAACAAAGAAAACTGTCTGCTGTGATTTATCTGGTCTAATAAAATGATGTGAAGAAAATTATACTTTAATATACATTACACAGAAACAGAAGTGAACTTTTTCACAGAATTAAAGGTATATTGAGATTTTCATATTATTTACAAAAAGCTCGTGAAAAAACAGAGTTGCACATGAGATTATAAATGTTTCAAGACACTTGGGACAAAGTAAAAGCTGGAAACTCAGTCTTCTGTCAAAAATAAAAGGATAGTTTTAAACATAAGAATAAACAAGGTCTAATCAAACACCAAAATATTTAGAAAATGGGGAAGAACTTCATAATACCTGACTTAAAGATGTGTGTCCCTTTAAAACAGGAGCACTTCCGTAAGCTCTCAAAAGTCCACAGGATTGGATTGGAAATTGAAGATGTATTTCCCGTCCAGAATAAGAAATAGAGGATCTGGCTGTTGTAAGATGCCACCAACAAACACTTGACTGAGAAACAGTGAAGAAGGGAGGAGAGAGACAGGGAAATGTGCAGGTACAGGTGGGTTGGCTTTTGATCCCCTCTGGGTCTTTTTCAATCTTTTTTAAAATGCATTCATCTATTCTGAATATGTAACTAACTCCAGAGACAGAGATGCAAGTTTAAATGGGAGATGCAACACAGAACTGTAATCAGTTCTCTCAGAACCTGCACCTTCAGCTGGAAGGTGTGTGCAGAATATCTGTTGATAACTGGCCATGTGGCTTAAGAATTTCAGAAGTGCACCATCTCTGCAAACACAAGTGCCAGAGCTGCACCTTAGCAGTGATAGTATGATGCAGTTCTACTCTAGTTAATTCATAATCAGACTCAGAATTTAGTTTATAGTCTCTAAATATAGTTTTGAATGATACTTTCCATAATAAAAACAAACTAAATTTAAAAGCCATCCTTTTCTGCCATAACAGTACTCCTAAGATTAGAAACGTTGAATGCATAGGGATTATACAAGAATCAAATATTTATATCATTTGTAATTTAGTTGTAATAATAATCTTACTTTAAATGTGTTCTTAATGATTATTATTCTTCCTTTTTGTAGTGTTTGGTTTCTATCAAAGTAAATGTGTCAAATCAAGTGTCAGTAAGGGTATTTGTGACCTTTCTATTGCCTAAATGAACTGCAGCTGTGTATATAAAATAAATTATTTCAGTGAAACAACTGTTGCTCATATAACTGTATCTGAAACTTGAATTTGCACAGTTCTTGAAATCTAATGCAAAATTATTTAATATGGCAGGAATTTCCCTACCAGTTAACCATCCTGAAACTTGAAATCAAAAAAGAACAACCATTACAAAATTTACTATATAAGTGAAAAAAATATTGAATGGGAACAGCTTTTGGGCTGTCCAGTTTCACTGCACACAGCTCTATGCCAAGCTGTTGTCTCTCTACTTGGTTGTAGGAGACAAGTTCTTTCCGGATTATTTCCAAGCCAAACTGCTGTACTGAGCTCCAGTTGTGGATTAAGACCTCCTTTGTGGGATAATATAAACAATGAAACAGAGGACATAAAAAGTCTAACCCCTACTGCTGTAGCAGGGCAGTGCATCCGTGCTGTGATCTGCCCAGATTTGTTTCGTGTGTTGCGTGTGTTCATCTGCTGGAAGCGGTGCCTCCCTGGCAGTCGGAAGCCCCGACGCCGCTCCTGCGCTTCAGCACGGCTGCCCCGAGGGGGGCACTGGGGGAAGGTGCCCCCTGTGTCCTCCAAAAGGCAAACACGGTTTGTGTTTTAGCTTGGATGGCCGTGGTTCAGGTCTGCACAGCCTAAGGTCATGTGGTTATTGTCCTGATGCTGATAACCCAGATGGAAGTTAGGCTCCGCTCTGGCAGACACAATACAAGAGAGATAGGAAGAAGAAAGTTCTGCACCGAAAACCTTGCAACTGAACACGTAGGAAACAAGTCATCTTTAAGCAGGAAAAGGAATGTATTCAGATGTAATAAAATCACGTTTCTGCCTCTGCTCTGTAACGTTCCCGGCGACAGGCGCTGCTTTGAGCCACCGCGCTCTGCCTCTCGCCGTCTGGCACTGGGGAGATTCCTCCCCGCTCCATCAGCGAACTGTCACATTACTATTATTAGTTGATCGCTCTCCATGTGCCATTAACCGACCCGGACCGGACCGCCGGAGGTATAAACCCCCGCGGGCCGGCAGAGCCAGCGCAGCGGAGCGCTCCGTGCGTGCGGGGCCGGGGGAGCGGCGCGCCGGGGCTGCGGCGGCGGTGAGTGGGGCTGACCCCGGGGCAGC
>VZRO01005011.1:394301-441064 GCA_013397915.1 Daphoenositta chrysoptera
CCGCCGCCGGGCGCGGGGCTCTGCCCGCCGGCCCCCGCTCAGGCGGCCCGGGGGACGCGGAGCCCGGGAGGGCCGTCCCGCCCTGCCCTCAGGGACCCGCGGTGGGTGATGTGCGGCTCATAAAAGTTAGTTTAAAATCCCGTAAATCCCCGATTTCCATAAACCGCGTGTCCATATGCGGAGCAGTAGAGTTTTGTCGGTGTGGTCTTCAGCAGCGAGGGCACACTGAGTGCTTCCATTGGTTGTGCTTCGCTCTGAAGTGATGGCGGTAAAACAGAGTGGCTTGGAGGAAAATATTTGGCTTCTGTGACAGGTTGCAAACTATTTATTATCACGTTTGTTTTCGGTAAATAAGGGCTTCTTTTAAGCCAACAAATGTCGAAAAAAGCATGTTTAATGAAGCATGTCAGAATTTCAAAAATTAATCAGCAAATAGCTGTATGGTAGAAAACATTGTACTCTTAACCTTAGATCTCAGGTCTTAAGAGACATTCGATCTAGAAAATTGTGCAATGAAATGATGAATTATAATTAGTCTTACAGGAGGGCCAACTGTATCAATTAAGGAGCAGAAGTATGAGAATATGACTGGTGTATGTAGAAAGCAGAGCCTGGTGAAATGGAAAAGCTGAGTAGATGGTTTAAGACATTAGTAAGGAATACTTTCTCTAACTGCATTTGGAATATATTAGATGAGTGGTTTTCTCAGTGAAAGAAGTCTGGCAAGCATTTTCGTGGTTATCCAGCTTTGAAACCTCTTTGAGGAGGACCAGTGCCGTGGTCAGAGTGGCTGTGGAGAGGCAGCGGGGAAAGCTCCTGGCGCTGGGAGAGCGGTGCAGCAGGCGATGGAAGTGACCCCTGCCCGGGAGGCACCCAGCCCTGCTCAGGTGGAGGTGGTCCACACGATGGATGCAGCTTGTACAGGCATGGGCACCGCCAGCAGGCTGGGGCTGCTCGAGGGGAGCAGCAGCGGTCTCTGGGCAGCCCTGGAGAGCTCTCCTTTGTGGCGCGGGCAGAGCTCGGGCCGCGACCACTGAGGGTGACCACCCCTGCTTCAGTCTGAGCTGGCCACGAGCATTCCTGAGAAGAGGCAGAAAGGCTGTGTCCTGCCAGCAGGGAAGACACAAATTGCAATAGCGCCTCGTGCCCAGTATTTGGATCACCTTGATCTTTGAAGTCCCGTCAGTGAAGTCAGCAAAGCACGTGGTTCATCTTCAGCTGCCGTGACACAGCGGGGAATGGAGGAACTGTGGCGTGGGGCAAAATATACCGATTTTTCTTTTGGGGACCTCAGTTCACAATTTACTGCCACTTGCAGTTAGGATCAGCAGATACCATGGAACATGAAATCATGGGCCAGAAGATCCCAGCAGGACTTCCCCATTACCAGAGCAGTCTCTGAACCCCCACCACGTTTGCTCTGGAGCTTGGGTACCCCATAATAGCATGTGAAGAGAGTAAGGAATCAACAGACCTTTTGTACAGAGAAGGGTGATTACATTTTTTAACAGCTGGGCTGAATGGCACTGTTGCATTAGGAGTGTTTACAGGTATACAAGACTTATGCATCCTATAATAAGTATGTTTTTATAAATGACACCCTACCTGCAAGGACTATTCTACAACAAAATGGGACTCTCAATAAATATTGAAGTGTGATAAATTCAAAGATTGAGGAAAAGGTTGTGTTTGAAATTAAATTATCTGGGTCACTTTCTGGTAAGCATTCTGGTCTTTGATTATAAAGATTTAATGAAGGAAATACAAGTGAGTGGAAGTAGTTTTGCATGTTGTATTTATATAAAATGTGAAGTTTAGACAGCTGGTATTAATTGTCATAACTCACTGGTTTCAGTGGAGCTGGTGGTTGATGCCAGCTCAGGGTCTTCCCCTGTGCACGATAATTTTAGTATCTACTTCAGTATCTGTAATTTGGTACAACAACTGGTAGTGTCACTCCAGACCAGTTACAGGGAGGACGTAAGTGATGAACATTTCCCCTCCTCTTTCCAGTTCTGTTTAATATTTTGTTAAATATTTCAGTGCTGGGGACTGTGTTTGCCTCTGCTTGGTGCTTTGGCTGCAAGTAGTGAGTTTCCAACTCTCACAGTATGGTTTTCTTATATAATGGAGTCTTCCCTGCAAGTAGATCACAAAGAGGAGACAGATGGTAAACGTAACTCAGACTGTGCCACGAAGGGCTTATTTATAACTCAGTACCCAACAGGAGAGCAGGGGGCCTCCCGAAAGGAGAAATCACAGAGGAACAGGACCTTTTTTCAAAGTCCTGACTTCATACTCCTATTGTAAAGAGTGGTGTTCAGTTCAGGGAAGTGCTGGTATTTTTTGTGTCTCATGTGAGGATGTTTATCATGCCCCTGAAAAACAAGAATATTTTTAAAGAAATGGAATTTTATTGTTTATGGGAAGGCTTTTTTTTTTTAATCTGGTTAAAGCTGCACAACTTTTTTTGATCAATTGAGGACTCTGACCTGCTTTCAGAAATGGAAATTAATTAAATTTAAGGAGATGGATTTTGGGACTTGTGAGCCATCAAACTTTCTGTGTCCCTTGAATGGTTTTCTTTTTTTTTTTTTTGCCTGAAGTAAGATTTTAGGGAGGCTGCATGAAAAGTTGAAAAAGTGCTATGATCATAACAGGTCAAGGCATATCAGAGGTGATCGCTTGTCCATTTACAGGAAATGAGTAAGATGTTTCAAAACAGTAATTTATTTTTTTACAGAATATTTCTAATCTGCTGCCTAGCTTCCTATGCATTATTGGTTTGTCTTAAATTTTCACTTGAACTTAGAGATCCCTCTCTGCATTACAGCCAGCCAAGTCAAATGGCATTTTCTCTTCCTTCCAATTCCAGGGGTACAACCATTGATCACTGGATGCAGGTTAAATTTTTCCTGAGGAGTGGACCTTTCAAAGGGCCCTGTAGTCTGGTGCTTTCAGTGTAAACATTGTAACTCCAGACTAACATTATCAAAGACACGTCATCTAATTGTAGGAAAGGTAAAATGTGGAGAGAAAAGAAATTACTCTATCATCAGGTGAATGCTGGTATGATGAGACTGGGTGTGCAAAGGGTAACAAGCTGAACTCATTTTTTGATCATGGTTATGTTCAAAATTATAATCTGGGAATTTTTTTGAGTGGGAAGCTTCAGTGAGGAGCTCTTACAGCTTCTGCTGAAGTATGTTGATCTTGGGAAATAAAAGATGAGACTGAATATTAAGATTGGACAGCTTTGTAACAGGAGAAATAGTTTCTGAAGTAAGCAACTAAACAGGAAGACTCGTCTCAAAAAATAATAATTGCTTTTATTGGGTTAACTCTAGGAAAATACAAAACAAGAATACATACGTATAAATGCACAACTTAAAAATATAACTAGTTCATCTAAAAGGGAATTAGTAGGTCAAGGTTTCTTGGGTTGGAAAATCTATTACTGCATACTTTTGCAAAGCTATTGGCAGATGAGGAAGGCTCTGTTCTTCCACGATTTGTAGGTGTCACGACTTCAGATGAAGCCACTTGGGTTTTCTCAGCAGCAGTTCCTTGCCTGTGATCCTCTCCTGATGGTGAGGCAGATACAAGGGAGCTTCAGCCCACAGTGGTTGTTCCTGAAGCCGTGGTCACTGCCTCACAGACCCGACCCAAAACTCGAGGAGTGCTTCTTTGTTTCTTAAGGGTTTTGCATTGTCTGTGTCGGAAATGACTCCCCTGCCCTGAGGGCTGCCCGAGGCAGGGTGCAGCTGCCGCTCCTGCGCAAGGTTTAATGGCCATGGAGAGGGCTAAAGTGCAAACATGGGTGGTATCGTGTTCAGCAACGCGCTGCTGCTTTGTATCAGTATCTTTTAGCATCAGACCTGGAGGTAGGATGACTCGCAGAGGCAAAATGCCTTAGAGCCAGCTGGCTAACCTTCAAACATATTACGAGTTAGTGATGCCTATGAACTGGAAAGTAGCCTAAAGTAATAGCAGGTGTGGCAGTATTCCAAATGGCAGAAACATATCTGCCATCTTGAAGGCCCACAACCTGTTGGACTGGCACTATTTTGGAAGTTCAGCCAGCAGGAATTTACAAAGAAGATTTCTTCCAACATTCACACTTTTAAGGAAAATTTGAGATTTGTTATCCCACTGTTAAGAGGTTCAGGTACTTGGAGCTATCAGAAAGGTTCAAGACAAAGTCTTGACTCATGAATATCATCTTCTTCTTACAATTAATTGCACATAATAAACCAGACTTTGGAGTGGTCAGTTTTCAAATGACTTCAGGATGAAGCCCTACCCATGGGGTACATTGCTGCAGTCAAGATTAGTGCTAACCTTACCTTGAGGTGTTGAGGTGAAACAGAATTTCTTGTGACAGATTATCTTTGAGTCTTCCTTCTCTGCTCCCGTCCCATGTCAAGGGTAAAAGGTCTCCATGTCCCAGGCTACTTCAGTGCAAGGACTGCAGCAATTCATGACAATCCTTGTTTTCTGATGGGTTCCTGCACTAAACCTTTGAGGCAGCTGCTGTTTGTTAAGTACAAGGTCGCCAGCCCCAAGCAGGGAAGGAACCATTACAAGAGCAGAGTAGCAAAAGAAGAGAACAGAGAACTTTCTCTAAGACCTGCTTATAAAAATAAGGAAGTCAAAAGATTTTAAGCAGTTTTAAGGTTATAGTGATCACAGTGGGGATTTTACTTACATGCATAGAAGTCAGCTAAAGCTTACAAAGACGTGCAAACCCTGCACAGTGTGCAAGTGTATGGTAAAGCCTATAGGGACCCTGGGGCTACAGAATGCTGATGCAATTATCTGCCTTTCTGGACTCCACACAATTCTAGAATGCTATTGCTGACCTGAAACAATCTCAGTACTCAGTGATTATATGTTCCTGTGTTCACAAGTGAGAAACTGAAATGCCTTGGATTCCTATCAGCCTACAAATGAGGGAGTGGGGAGGGGTGATGTGACTTTCCATACTAACTTGTTGAAAGGGAACACCAAAGTGCTCTCCACAGCATCTCTACTGAAGCCAAATTTTAAGGGTTTAGAATTTGTAAATCAGGGCAAGCGTTGGTAGCTAAGTGCTCATTTCATATGTTGTGACTGCTTTCATTGGGAAAAACATCCCAAGATATCTTAGAATCCCATTTAATCTGTGAAGCTACAGCAGTGCCGGTGAGCACTGGTGATGTTGGTGTATTTTTGAAGAGTTTACATGAAAACAACGCTTAATATTAATTATTTTTAAAACCACATAAATGTTTTTGTGCTTATAAGCTGTTTGCAATGAAGAATTAGAGAATTTGAAGAATAAGACCTTAAATTTCCATGTCATGAAAATCCCAGACTTCAGTCCCTCTAAACCACAAATGAGAAGTCCCTTCCAGTGGTAAGCTACTTTTCCAGCATTTTCACTTCAAATCCTTGAGCCCTTATTTGCACCATGTTTAGCACACTGAGTTTTTAGGCTTTCCCGGGACTCAGAGGGTAGATACAATACAGACAGCAGTAGCACTGGAGTCACGTCATGATTTCCTTCCTCCCACAAGCTCTGATAGACCTGAAGTTTAAAAGAAAAAAAGAAAGAAGAAAAAGTGCCTTTCTGTTAGTTTCCTAACT
This sequence comes from Daphoenositta chrysoptera, assembly GCA_013397915.1. Taxonomy (NCBI): domain Eukaryota; kingdom Metazoa; phylum Chordata; class Aves; order Passeriformes; genus Daphoenositta; species Daphoenositta chrysoptera. Next base: position 399,930 of record VZRO01005011.1, read on the forward strand.
AACTTCCTTTTCCTAGTAACCGGTGTACTTTAAAAATCCTAACAATTTCCCTTTTAAAAATGCTATGCAATTTCCAGATCACAAATAATATAAACACCTCATCTGTACGTGGCTTACCTATCTCATTCCATAGTTTTTAGCACTAGTTTTCCCTGGAGGGCAGCGCCAGGAGAAGGGAGAGCATTACTTTGTAGCCATGCGTTGGGTGAAGGGCAGAGCCCTCCGGCGGTGCAGCTGTGACAGGCAGGGGACACGCGGGTGACAGGCAGGGGACAGGCAGGGGACACTCGGGTGACACGCAGGGGACAGGCAGGGGACACTGGGGTGACACGCAGGGGACACGCAGGGGACAGGCAGGGGACACTCGGGTGACACGCGGGTGACACGCAGGGGACAGGCAGGAGGCTCCCCCAGCCCACCTCTCCTCCCGCAGCCGCACAAGGGCGGAGCAGCCCCGGGGCCCCGGCCCGAGCTCCGGCACAGCTCCTGCAGCCCCGGCTCTTCTGCTGCCCCGGGAGCAGCAGTTGTGCAACATCCAGCCAGGGCAGCCAGAGTTCGGCTCCAAGCTGTTTGTTTTTTTAAATGGAAATTAAAACCCAATATCTAGGGCTATATAGAGGAGTTGTGAGCATGAATAGTGAATCATAAGCTTGTTCTTTTAATTACTGTGGCATACTTAGAACCTATTCATGTCTTCAAAAGCCTCAGAGGACCAAGTGAAATTGTGATACATCGATTTCAGCCTATGCAAACTTATTTACAGGAAGATGGTTAAAGCATCATTTAAAAGGAAAAGAAAGGAATATAACTACAACTGTTTCTTTCAGGTAGAAACTGAAAGCCATCTTAAACATACCAGGTGCAGAGCACAACACAGTAACCATGAATGACATTGCACAGAAAACTGAGGTATGTACCAATTTAAAAGTAATCAAGGCAATGTAATAATGTACAATTGATGCTTGCAAAAATGGTAATTACAAATAATTGTAAAAGACAATTATACTGGAAGTCTGCTGGCATTGCCATTAGTTTTAGACAATGAAAGGGGACTTGTAAGTAGCTTGAGATTTGATGGAATCTGTGAATTATGTTCTTATTGAAAAAAAACATGAAGGAGGAGGGCAAAATAAAGGCAACAAAATATGAAGAAGCTTTAAATGCTGGTCGTGAAATTCTGGGCAACATTTACATCTGATTCTAAAATGTAAATATACTCAGCTACTTCAAATATTTCTTCTTCTACATAGACTTACTGAGCAGCAGGAACAAAAACTTCTGGAAGGTGGAAAAATATGAAACATGGAATGTTTTTAGCCGGTTTTCTCAGTATTATTTATTGAGACCATTCCTGTTGCCATCACTGTAAAAAGAGAAAACTTTACAGAAGTTCTGAAAGTGGGAACCTTTGGTGTTTGGACACCCACAGAGGAATCACTGGCAAAGAAGTGTCCATCTGCTATATCAGCATCAGAGCCCTGAGAGTCCAGCGATCTTTGCACTTCATAACATAAACTCACTGGGCTTCTGGTTTTCTCTAAATATTAAAAAAGTAAGCATATAATGTATTGGAAGTTTTAAATTAAGAAATACTACTGTTTATTTAAAAACTATAGGCAGCTGTTGATGTGTTGCAGCAAAACTCATACGTATTGTATTATACATCTATGTCTTTATATCACTTTTAAATGTTAGGGCAGGGAGTCTTTGGTGACTACTCTTAAGATTGAAAGCAACAATATAAATCTGTATCTAATTTATTAATTTAATATAATGCTGAATATTGTTTTGGATATTTTAGTATTTATGACTGTTTATGAACAAATACAATGATGCTTAACTGATGATGGCTCATGGCACAAAGTTCAAAATATCAATTGCACTTCTGTTTTATGTTCTTACATTCTTTCTAATCCAACCTATCAGATTATTTCTGTCCATCTGTTTCAACTTTCTTTTTCTTATCTTCATTTCTTCTATATCTTCACCAAGATTCTGCTTTCTTCATCTAAACCCGTCCAAAAGTCCTATGTGCCCAAGCTTCACAAGGGTGATGTAAAGGATAAATTTGAAGCTATGCAGAAAGCAAGGGAAGAAAGAAATCAAAGGAGATCTAGAGATGAAAAACAAAGAAGAAAAGAACAATATGTTAGAGAGAGAGAATGGAACAGGAGAAAGCAGGAGGTTATTTTCTTTGCTAATATTTTGTGTTATTTTAATATTTAATTTTATATCTGAAAATCTATTCACTTTATTTTAAGACAATAAATTGGGATTTCATTTAAGTTATAAAGACAGTTTTCTTTCCGTGTTTCATCAACTAGATGAAAGAACTGCTTGGATCTGATGAAGACGATGACACCAAACTATCTAAAGTAGAAAAGGGTTATGTTCCAAAGCTAATAGGTAAGAGAGGCCTGACTTTCAAGGCCACGGAATTCACTGGGTAAAAATGAGATGGAACTGCTGAGCTCTGCATTTCACATCCACAGGAACTGTTAAAGGCAAGTTTGAAGAAATGGAGAAGCAAAGGCAAGAAGAAGAAAGAAAAAGAACAGAAGAAGAAAGAAAGCGCAGAATTGAACAAGATATGATTGAGAAAAGAAAAATTCAAAGAGAATTAGCAAAAAAGGCACAGGAGGTACGTTCATCTGATCACAACAGTCAGGATGTAATTGTAAACAACATGAAAAATGTTTTGTATTGATCAGAAAGATCTGAACTTAAGATTTCTGATAGTAGTGATTTACATGGGAGATGCTCAGTGGGGTGGAAGTGAGATACAGTGTTCAGAGACTCTTCATTTCCTTACCGTAGCAATTTTCTTTTAAGCTCTGAAACTGAGTTACAGATGAAACTGGGCAGGCATAAACCTGGTAGGAACCAGGCACAAATTCTGGTGTCATATGCATGTGAGTTTACTAAACTAATTTGAAAATGTTTCTTGTATTTTATCAACCCTTACTTTAGGCAACCTTTGCTTAGTTAGTGAATACAGTTCAGTGATACACGAACTAACGGAAGCAAGAAGTAGTAAGAAAATGCCACTGGCAGGCAAAACCGAGAAGACACTAATGCATTAAAAATCATAAATCATGAAGATGCAGATCATGTTTTATTCTTTTGCCATTTTGTGAATCATCATTGCATATACATATATATATATATATATATATATGACCAGACTCCAACTTTTGTTGATGCCAATAAAGCAAATCCTGTCTTTTGTAAAATTTTGTGAAGGGATATCAATTAATTCCTTTTTTTTGCAAGTTTTCTTCAGTGCTGCAAATACTGCAGTGAAAGTAAATATTTAAATGATAGAGTAAATACACAGGCAAATTTCTATTTAACCAAATGATAGCAGTATTTCATTTAGGTTTGAGTTTGTTGTAAAAAATGAGAAACAGTGCTCTAGGAGAAGCCAGTTCTTGGATAATGTTTTCTACTAGAACTTCTAACATTGTTACAACTGTACTTTAATTTGCATTGCATGTAGCATACATTTAATCTACCCTTCTGCAAGGCAGAAGTACATACATGTAGTATTTTTTAAACTATGTTAGTTTTAGACCATAACATAGACACACCATAGGAGGTAAGCACAGCATTAGGCTTTTTTCAGAAGTTGAGGGGAAGACAATGTTACTTGAATCAGAAATAGTCAATGACTTTGCTTTAGATTTTTTTTTAACTTTTTGGTTTTTTTTTTTTTTTTACACAATTCTGGAATGTTTAAATGAAGAATGGAATCTCAAGTACTGTTCTTGGTTCAGTGCTGTGTTGAGAATGCTTTTAGCAGACTGTGTGGGATGTTTTATGTCTTGTTGCCTCTTCCTCGACAAGCTGAGCTATCTGAAGTGTTCCAGCAGAGGTTCAGTCATTACCATCTCTGTGAATTTACATGCTACATACATTTCACTGATACAAAAAGAATTTCCAGTTCTATGTTTGCAACTCTAAGGCAAAGAGCCAAATTAATGTAATCATATGAAATTCTCATTTAATAGATTGATGACTTTAACAATACGGGAACTGAATCAGCAGCTGAGGTAATCAGATTTTTTTAAAGAAATGTTCACCTACATTTTTATTCACTTTGTTTTATTACTGTAATTTGGGTTGGGAAAACTTAGAAAACAGCACATGAATACCTAATTAAAGTTCAACCAAGGAGCTAAAACATTTTTAATGTATATAGAACTATATCTGTACTTGAAATCATTACATTGAGGTCTGAAACAGAGCCTGGACTATGAATACTTTGTGGTTAGTTAAAAACATCCAAAATGAAAATATTCAAAGCCACCAGAATTATTTGATATATATTGGGAATGATACTTTTAAGTCCTCTGGCTTTGCAAAGAATTATCTTAAAAGCTCTTTGCCTTAAACTTGAAATTAAAGGGGGATTCTGACAATATACAGATGTTTGAACACCTCACTCAGTTAACTTTTTTTTTTTTAACTAATTTACAATATGGGTTTTGATTTTAAGTCTTGCAAATAGATGTTCAGTTTCAAAAAGCTGGGTCCAAAGGTCCTATTGTCTTTCACTAACACAGAAAACCACACTTCTACTACAGTTTTGGAAAGAAAAAACTAAACCCCCAAATTCATCAGTTTTACTTATTCAACAGTATGAAAAATATGGGTAAAATATATTTTGGCAAATAAGTTGTAAAAATAGATGTAAAGCAGCAACATTCTTTAAAAAATAATTACTGTACCTGATAAATTACATATTAGGAATTATATATTACATATTTCTCTATTGAGCGATTGGCTTATTCCAGCCACAGTTTATTATCATTTACGTAATAAATGTAAAGACTGGAAGTAGAGTGTGGTTACAATTGCTGTCTATTCAAAGTTACACTTGTTCTTTTCTAAACCTTGAGTTCTTATGGCTAACAGTTAATGGAAATCTATAAAGAAGTTGAGGAATTTGCCAGCATTTATGTTTAAAATATAATTCAGTCTTGATACTCTTCAGATATTAGAAGAAAACTAGTGACTGCCACAGGCAGGTGGATTTATTCTTGTGGTTAATACTCAACACAAGTAAATCTTCTGGAAGTTTTGGTGCACACAGGTTAAAACATCAGTTTCATTAAGAAATGAGTCTATCTAGAAGTCAAGTTTCATGAAAATATGATAACTATCTTTTTGGACAGGAAGGGGATGATTCACTGCTAGTTACAGTAGTGCCTGTAAAAAGCACCAGGACATCTGGGAAGATGAAAATAAACTCTGAGAACACAGGAAAGGAGAGAGCAGAACAAAGAAAGACACAGGATGAAGAAAAGAAGCTAAAATGTGAGGAACAAAACCAATTCCTTAAGGAACCCAAGTACCTTTCACTTGTCAAGGTAAACCAGCCAACCAAAAATACCTGTATAATTGATATTTACTGGCTTAAGATATGACTGTTTAATTTTTATTACACAGGGTGAAAATGAAAACAGTGAAACTCCAGAGCCTCTGTCTCCTGGTAAGCTGAAGGTGACATTTGAAGAACTGGAGAGACAAAGACAGGAGAATCAAAGGCGGCAAGCAGAGGAGGAGGCAAGGCAGCGTTTGGAAGAGGAAAAACGTGCCTTTGAGGAAGCCAGACAGAGAATGGTAAATACACCTGGTGGTCATCTTGGTACAGAACTGGCAGATAGGATAGGCTTTTGCCTTCTTTCCTGCATGTGATTCTTCTTTTTTCTTATTCCTTAACTTTATTGCAAGCTGTTAGAGTTCGAAAATGAATTTTTGAAAGACATTTTTGACCTTTGCTCTCAGTAACCACACTGGCATAATACTTTAGACATTCTTTCAGTAAACCCAAGAAATACAGGTGTTTGGATTTTGCCAGCAACTTAGTAGGTTTTCTATCTACACTCTGTAGTATCTTAAGCTGTAAGCCTTCACGGAGATGAGTGGCTGGCTGTTTTGTTCTGAAGTGGTGCTGCAGATTGTTCAGTAACCAGTTTTTGATGCAAACATTCCATCGTAACAGAGTGCTATTTCTTATCCCCATATTTATTTGTAAATGTGATAGAAATATACATCAATTACAACTCTCCTCTCATGAAGAAAGGCAAAAAAAGATCAGCTCTCTTGTATGTAGTGACATAAACAACAAGATACTGTAAATTACTGGATAAAGTCCCCCAAATTGTCAGAAATGCAGCTCACAGATCCTGTTTTATATTACTTGGAAAACTGCCTCCATATGTGTTCTTTATCATAAGTCAGAGTTGTATTAGATCAGCTATAAACAGACCTCACTATAGTTTTTTCTTTGATCATACTGAAGGAATCTTACACTTAGTATTAACCTAAGATAACCAGATAGCTTAGTTCTGTATTTTCTCACTTTACCATACTCCAGTTCCAATAGCATTTTTAAAGTATTTGAATACTTTTCCCCTGTTCAGTCATGATCACTATGACTTTGTTAATTCACATACAAAATTCACATACAAACAAGATTAACAAGAAATGAGATTTTAATCTTACATAAAAACTTGAAAAATATTATTTATAGGAATTTTCTAGCTTTAACAGAGTATAATTATGCATGAATAGTCTTGGAAAAATAACTCTAGATCACTATTTTGATTATATTTCAAAAACACTCAAGACATTTATATTCTACAGAAACAAACTTAAACAAAACCAACAACATAGAACTTCTAGAAAGCTGAAACACACAAATTCCCAATTGGTCCATATTGAGAGAGTTCTAGGTTTAGGCAGATACCCAAATTGTAGTTTACTTCTTCATCTCCACTTCCAATAAATCACTGTTGTTTCACACCAATAACCATGCCACTATGTCAATAATGCACTTTTTTCTTTTTTGTTTGGGTTTGGGCAAGGGATTCTAGTGAAGGAGAAGAGGGAAGAAACTGAAGGAGAGTGAACTTCATTAAGTCACTTAGGTGTTCTAACTGAGGATTAGTTCACATCTCTCTTCCTTATGTTAATGCATTTATTTATCAAGTAATATGACATAATTTACAAATTCTCCACATCAAAAGAAATTTTCTAACGTGCAGCTGTACCTGCTGACCAGTGGTTGTCAAAATTTGAAGTAAACATTTTTCCTAAGAATTCAGCAGTTAATTTCCTTCAATTCTTTAATTTGTTTCCCTTATGAATTTCAAATAAAAGATTTCTCTAATTCCCTATTGGGCTACCTCACATACCAGTCCCACGGCTGCTCACAGTATAGAGATCTGGATTATCAGTGCTCTGACAGTTCCCAGTCCACTTCCTCCACTAACAGATGAAGTACTCTGGGATGTCCTCTGAAAGGGGTTCTTGATGGCAGTTTGCAAACCACAGGCTTCTCTTAGCAGGGGAGTGTTCACTGGAGAGAAGCTATAGTGAAGAGATCAGAGTATCTCAATTCCTTTTCTTCAGTGATGATTAAATGTCTAAAAAGAAAAGAAACGAAAATCTCAGTCTGGAATAATAGTAAAATACTAATTGATTCAGTTTTGCTATAAGACTCTACAGTATTTCTTTAACTGGTGCACTGATGAAAACAATTTCTATACAAACAAAAAGATGTGGTGGTATAAACGTCTAAGAAAGCGATGTAAATAAAGTGAATAGAGAGTGATTTACAGTAAATGATCCAACAATGGGACCATAGAGTATGTACTTAACTGTTCAGCCTCTTCCTGATAACACATTGTTCTTTGAATTACACATTCAACACATTTTCAAAAATTATAAAAGCTACACGTAGGATACTGAAAATTTCTTTTCTCCGTCCCCTGGCTAAAACAAAGATTAAAATGTTTCTCATAGGAACCTAACTCTTGGTACAGTTTTTTCCCCCAAGGAGAAAACAGTATTTATAAAAGATCAGACAGGAATATTTATTTACTATAAAGGCTATTTTTTTGTTTGGGTAAATGCTTTTTATGTTTTCCTCTCCCTATTCTCTTTAAGATAAATGAAGGTGGTGATGAAGAATCTGAAAATGCTGTTAAAGAATTCCGCCCTGGTAAACTCAGACTCAGTTTTGAGGAGATAGAAAGACAGAGGAGAGAAGAGGAAAAGAGGAAAGCAGAAGAGGATGCACGACGACGCATAGAAGAGGAGAAGAGAGCATTTGCTGAAGCCAGGAAGAACATGGTATGGTATTTTGGTTTAGCATAGAATTTAATTTTTACCTAAATCTCAAACTGGAAAGAAGCTGGGAAAAGCTTTAAATAAAGTTAGGAATACATGCTTCCACTCCCTTCATTAATTAGTTCACCTTACTATTTATTAGAAGTTAATGGGGTAAACTAGTCAAGGTAATTTACCAAAAATCATCAGAGAACAAGCCCTCCTCACAGCAAGCCTAGAGAAGATTTCAGATAATTTAGTCAAAACCAGGTATATCCAGTGGGTATTATTATGCTAGCTGCAACAAACTTGGGAAGCAAAACGTTTTCACAAGAAGGGTTTGTTGTTTGGGGTTTTTTTGGGAGAGTAAATTCTTTTATAGCTCCAAGTTTATCTCCCTACCTTTACAGAGTGTCCACCAATCATCTCTTACTGCTAAATCACAATTAATGGCATAGTAAAAAAATGCTTACTGCAAGTATGAATCTTCCAGTCATCTGTGGCTCTTTAGGGAGGAAAAATTAAGAAGGCTGAACCCAGCTACTTGATGTTTTTACTGCTTGTTCAGAGAAAAACAAAAAATAACCTGTGGTGTTGACCATTAGAACTCTTTGCAATACTATCTTCCCTTGACAAATACAGATTTCTGTCACATGCAAGGACTTCTAAAGTTTGAGTTAGGATTGTACTGGAGACAAATTTTCAGGGGCTTAGGACTCACATACACTACCCTGAAAGCAGAGAAAGATGCCCAGTTTCAGAGTGTGGCAACTATTATTTATATTAAAAAAAAATCAAAGCCACAGCACTTTCAACTGTGGTGTTCACACTTATTCCAACGACTTCAAGATTCAGCAGGCTTTTAGGTATAAGCCAGTTACTTATTGGTGGATATCAGCAAATAGAGTATTAAATGACACAAATATAAACTAGAACTAACCAGTGTTTGTTTCAAAAGGGAAGGCAGGACGTGCCAATCTAGAAGTGTGGAATAACCCAGTCATCTGGTAGCATCTTCCTCAATTGTCCTCTGTGGTTGAATTGGGAAAGACCAACTGCATGCCCAATAACATTTTCTTAATCACTCAAAGCAATACTTGGGAAAGAAATGCAAATTTTGTATGAGTACTGATACTGCTGGCAGGGCTCCCTCTGCCTGGAAATTGGGCCAAAGACAAGACTTGTGTGCTGAAAGACTACCTGGAGAAGCTACAATGTCAATTTAATTTGATACTGTACAGAAAAATAGTGTCTGTATCTCCAAAGAAAGAAAACAGAACCTAAGAACACTTAAAAATACCCCCAAACCAACAAAGGAATGCTACTGGAGACTTCTGCCATTACAGTTTTTATGAAAAGGCAGTAGAGAACAAAAGGAAGCACAGAAAGTATGTTCTGCTTCTGTTTTTTCCTGCTTTCTCGAGAAACTCTTTTTTGGCCTCAGTGTAACAAGAAACTAAGTGTCCAGGCAAGAAAAATCTCACTGATAAACAGGGTTTAAGCCATCGGGTGCAGCACAGAGACTGTGACTGCTCTACCTGCAGACAAAGTGGCCTGTAATTAAAAAAATTACTGAAATGTATTTTCAGCATTTATGTACTTGAAACTTTTCTGTTAAGTAGCATCCTGAATATGAATACTACATTTTCTCCTACTTGTAACAGAATATAACCCTCTGTTTTCCTTATTTTCCATGGCTACAAAATGGAGCAGCAATGCAGATACATCCTAAAATGTTTAAAAATGTAATAGTTCTCTCTTTCAAAGGCAGTGAAAACGTACATTAAGCTGTTACTCTAGGACCTTTTTAAAGTTCATTCATTTTAATTTAGTTTTGGAAGTATACACACAGAGAAATGGTAGTATTGTGGCTGGAAAACACAAATGCCACCTCCTTTCGGATCTCCCTCTATTTCACATTTCCTTGTGCTATTTCCATGCTCCCCAGCATCAGTGTAATCACTTTTACACTGACACAATCATCTTTCACCCCCATCAGTCTTTTTCTAGTAGAGACTGCAAAACCAATCTTAGCACAAATAAAAAAAATTCTTCCCCTGTTTGCCCTCCAAATATTTGTTGACTGTGTTGCAAACCATGGTTGTCACAGGAATGTTTGTCACAACGGTTTGCACTCCGCAGAAAAGAAAAAAGTATGGCCTAATTTCACAAAATATGGATAAAATATTTACTGAACTAACCACAGGGGTTTTGTACATCACACAACTCAGCTGAATCTTTGTGATTTTTAACCAGGCTGTCTTTTCATAACTTGGTCAGAAATAGAGACAGCTACTGGTGTTTGCTCACATGCACAGCTTTCGAGCACTTGTGGGCAAATTCTGAATTGATGCTTATGAAACAATGCATCACCAGCAAGAGACTTTGATGTTTTTTTACTAACTTAGTCATGGGTAGCCTCTAAAAACTATGCAGCATTGTTTCCATTATAGGAAAGAGTTCACAGCTTTGGTTTTTGACTCTACTTCTCCGTAACATGATTTCAACAAATATGCTCATATTACACAAAACAAAGAATGGAAGGAATGGTGGTGCTGAACTCCAGTTGTAAGCTTACTCAGAAGGAGAATCTCAGTGAATAGAATTTGAGTGGGATTGGGCTAAAAAACTACGGAAGAGCTGTGGCAAATAAAGAGGATATGGGCAGAGTAAGTTAAGAGTGTGGTATGAACAGCACTGAAAGGTGTGGGTTACAATGGCACTAAGTGGCAATAAATAGAAGAAGTGGTGCCAAAAGCTCTTTTAGAAATGTCTATTTTCTGTCCCTTTATAGGCAGAACACTTTCTCAAATGGAAATGTTGCTCCTTTAATTACTTCTAGCATTTGAGTGATTACTGCTGTTGGAAATGCCCACAACTTAAGGCACATTGAGCTGTTCCAGGTTTGCCACAAGACTTTCCAAACATGATTAAATAGTGCCATAAGCCACATCATCTTCCAGTTCAGTACCTGACCCCACCTTTACCTACATTCCTGTTGAGACAATCTCTGTTAGTGAGTTTATATAGTTACATGCACAAACATTCACTCATATAATTTTATCACAAACTTATTTTAAAACTTCCTGCATAACTCACTGTCACTACTGGCTGCTTTTGTAGCCTTCAGCTTCGTATTTTAGTACTTCAACACATTCAGTCTGATAAAATACTAGTTCTTACACTTCCTGCTTTGGAAGTAATGAAAACTGCCTTTCCTAGACCCAGCTACCTTATGAATTAGTCTAAAAGATAGGGCAGCTGCTCCTAATGCAAACCAGGCCTAACCCTGCTCTGAAGCCAGACAAGGACAGGGAAAGGAGGAAACCCCTGCTGGTGGGTGTATAAACCAATAAACTGGCCACAAAACTTAGCATCAACAGTTTGTGCACAAAGAAGAGCTTCTTCTGAATATTTTGTTCAGTTATTCTTACTGGGAATACTAATACTGCTTTAGAACAGGAATATAATTCAGATTGCTTAAAAAAATACAGATAAATGTACTTCAGCATTAAGAGCAATGATATTTAAACACAAACACTTTGTCTAATGGTAGTCTGAAGTAAACAAGAATTAATTGCTTCAGGTCCTAAAGGTGCATTTAGAGGGCATCCTCCCCCACAGAGGGAAAATACTGCATTTTAAAAAACACCTTCATCTTCATTATAAAAGTTTAGCATTGCAGTTAAAGTCAAACACAAGCCCCCAAACCACTCCCTCCCACAACTTTAGAGGAATACCCACATTGGCAGAGTGCACCTTTCTGTACTGGAGCAGATGTGACAAAGCAGTTGCTTATCTTTATGTACCACAAGTGTCTCAACAATGCTGAGATTTCATCACAGATGTAATTAGTGCTCTGAATTTCCAGCAGGTGCTGGATGATGAATCACCAGAAATGTTTAAAACCTTTTCTCAAGAATCTCTCATACCTGGTAAACTGGAAATTAATTTTGAGGAGTTGCTGAGACAAAAAATGGAAGAAGAAAAGAGGCGTACAGAAGAAGAGCGTAGGCAAAAGTTGGAAATGGAAAGGCAAGAATTCCAACAGCTGAGACAAGAAATGGGACAGGTTTGTACATAGAATGATACATAAAGCATGCTCTGAATAAAAATAAATTAGGTCAGTTAATTACTAAAATCTCAAAGTTTAAGACTGTAAATAAAAATTCCTTTGAAAGAAATTTTAAGTTAATACATTCAACATTATGGGAAAGAAAAATAGAAAACCTTATTTTTAAAACTGTATATAAGGATATTTTTATCTCTAATCTACCAGGAAAATGTGTTTATCCCTTGCCACCTTAAAAGTAAGTACAGTCACAATTTTGTAACTTGATTTTGCAGTAATTTCTGACCAAAATGATAAGATAATATTTATAATATTGGGAGAGCAGAAATATCTAGTTCCCAAAAGTTAATATCTAGTACATATTTAGTACAAAAATAAAAGTAGGAAAGGGCAGAATTCTTGCTTTTCCTCAGGGAAATACTGTGCCACCTAATGAGAAAAGAAATACAGTGGGCTCAACTTTTTTCTGATTGGTCTATGAAGGGTTTGAAGACTGGCACAGCTGGTTTTAAAAATGACACACAAAATGTGCTTTACATCCCAAATGTTCAAAACATCACATTCATGAGAATTTGACACTTCAGTTTGGCTGTGGGTGCCAATTCTTTATTATTCCCTTTTGAGTGTTAGAGAACTACATTAATTTATTATGTTTCTTGCAAAGCTCGAGCAAGTAATAAAGGCTCTAACTTGTGATGTTCTCAACTAATCCTGGGGAAGCAGGGAGAGCCAGGGACAGCAGCTAAAATGCACGTACATCTTTACAATCAGCCAGAGGTCATAAAAGGAGGGAGAAAAATATCAGTAATTACAGCTTCAGATGTGGTTTGACTACAGGACCCGCAACAGCGCTTTCTTTTTCAGCCATGACATTCTGAAATGTCATTTACTATTTACTGAATTAAAAAAAAGATAAAAATGGCAGTATTTTTTTGTTTAACAAAACAGCTGTATTTTGGAGGATTACTTCGTATTGCAAGTAAGTAGAGATGAATTCTGTGTTCTGGGTAAGCAAGGTTTTTGTATTGGTCGGTGTCTGGTTTTCTGAGTCTGTGAAGGGCAGTTTACTGACAGCAACCCTTGAACAAAGAGCACATTCAAGCAAGGTATTTTAAACTCTGTATCTAGTTATGATACAAATACATTCATCATGAGATAGCAAGGAAAAAATAAATGTCAGGGGAAAGGTCTCTGTACTGATTTCAAATAACTAAGAGAACTGTAAGGAATGATACCATCTGTGGGGAGAATGGGTAGTAAAAATAGTGAGGGAATTTTCTGTCTTACACATTCTGTAATTTCTTAACAGCTGGAAGAAGAGTCTGAAACTTTTGAGCTAAGCAAAGAATATGAAGAATTAATGAAGCTAAAAAGAAGTGGTTCTATTCAGGCAAAGAACTTAAAAAGCAAGTTTGAAAAAATAGGACAATTGTCTCAAGAAGAAATACAGAAGAAGATTGAAGAAGAGCGAGCAAAGAGAAGAGCAATGGATGAAGAAATAAGAGAAAGGGAAGCTGAAAAATTTCAAGAGGTAAGTTGCATTCTGTGTATGTTAATGATATACTTAACCAGCACACTACTGATCCAGGAGTGGACAGTGCTGCTGCTTTCATCAAATTTTGCTTTTTCCAAAATTATGTTTTCCCTTCTTTCCTCTTCCCTCCTTTGGATGCTTAAGGGTATCTATCACACCTCAGCATCCCTAAAAGAAACAGTGCCAGTTTATTATCAGTCATTGGTCAAGCAGAGATCTGCTTTTCTGCTCAAAGCCCTCAGTTCAGCATCTTAATCTGAAAACCTTAAAACATCTATATTTGAGAACTATCTATTAATCATCACTTGAATTACTTCTCCTTCTGAACTCTTAATTCATTTTCCACTGCATGAATTGAAAAAAAATTCAATTACCAAACCCAAACAATACCATTTGAAGATCAAGTCTCTGTCATGTATCTTATGTTAATTTCCCCTTCTCTACCTAATTATGACAGAGGCAAATAAAAAAATAGATTTTTTGGAGCTTGACACCTAAGCAGAATCAAACCCCAACACTCATGCCTCAGGGTAGAGAGCAGAAGAGGATGCCTACTGATCTATACTTCAGACCAGAACCTTCCATTTTTCAGAGGGGAAACCCCAAGAAATGGAGCTGTCAGTGTAGCCCATCCCCAAAGGAGTCTGTGATCCACAAGCCCAGTGTGAACTTTTGTGACAGAGTGTAACATTTTAACAGTACCAAGCCTGATCTGAGCCTCACTCTGCCTCTTCACAGCAGTCACTTCAGCAGCAGCTCAAAGCCTGTCCTGTTTTTGAGCTTTTAATTTTATGATTGACACTAATTGTTTTCATTAGGTCAAACATGTTATATGTCAAACCTATGCTAATATCAATGGCATAAAACTCCAGTCACTGAGGATTTACAATTGCCAAGAAGCTCAATTTCTATATGAATAAAACTTTAGGAGTATTTTTTTACCTATCATTTTTGAAATTACTTTTGTAAAAATCTTGCCCTGTCCCTGGGATGAACTACTACGAGACTTACCCTACACTCAATTAAACAAACCTCTGAAAAAAACCAGGTTTCTGCGTGGCTTTGCTCAGTTGAAAAAACCTCTGGGAAAACAAAACTAGTTTTACTACCATATATATGTCAAAGGTAATAAATAATAGTTAAGTCCTGTTTTTAATTATTTTTTCCCAAGGATGAAAATGTAGATGTGACACCAGCCAAGAAATCTGAGGCTCCATTTACTCACAAAGTAAACATGAAGGCTCGTTTTGAGCAAATGGCAAGAGCCAGAGAAGAAGAGGAGCAGAGGAGGATTGAGGAACAGAAATTACTACGCATGCAATTTGAACAAAAAGAAATTGATGCAGCATTACAGAAGGTATAAATTGCAAAATAATATTCTCCACTCACAAGTGTCATTTAACTTAGCTTACCACTGTTCATTACCACTGTTGGCAACACTATCAGAGATACAAAAGCAATGTTTTACTCCTTCTAGCAGGTGCTAGGAATTGTTGCAATAATATAAAATTGCTTTTGGTGTTTTCACATACTCCCCAGGAAATCAAAGAATGGTTTGTTTTGAAGGGACCTTACAGATCATCTACATCCCCTGATGTAGGCAGGGACACCTCCCTGATCAGGTTGCTCAAAGAAAGCTCCATCCAACCTGGTCTGAACACTTGCAGAAGAGTATGAGACACACTGTCAAGAAAGGTCATGACATCCCCTGAATAACCTGAAGATGGAATTGACATTCATGCCTGTATTCTACACCAACATTCCAGCCTCATTAAAATGCATTTTACTGCCTGTGGCATATCCAGATTGGGTGCATTGTTATGTAGCGAGGACAGATATGGAATTTCCCCTTCTCAGAAACACAGTTACTTGTTATCAAATATGCATCACTAGCAGTCATGGTGCTATTGCTACTTTAAATGTTCTAAATCAACTTCTTTTAAAACAGAAAAGGGAAGAGGAAGAAGAGGAAGAGGGAAGCATTCTTAATGGTTCTACTTGTGAAGATGAGGATCAAGCTCGGTCTGGAGCTCCCTGGTTCAAGAAGTCACTGAAAAACACATCAGTTGTTGATGGCGAGCCAGTGAGATTTACAGTTAAAATTACTGGAGAACCAAAACCTGAAGTTACATGGTGGTTTGAAGGGGAAATGTTGCAGGACTCTGAGGACTATCAATATATTGAAAGAGGAGAAACCTACTGCCTTTACTTGCCAGAAACCTTCCCAGAAGATGAAGGGGAATATATGTGTAAAGCAGTCAACAACAGAGGCTCAGCTGCTAGCACCTGTATTCTCACCATTGAAAGTAAGAGCTAGCATTTTAATTTGCTTAATTCTCAAATAGACCTCTTGCATCTTTCCTGTTACGAAAATCTAACTACCTGTCTCTTAACCTGTTTTCTGTCTTCTAGCTGATGACTACTAATGCTCTACTTTAGCTGGAATCTTTCTTCCCCTCAACTTTCTTCCTGCATTATCTCTTTCTCTGATGGGGCCAACTAAAGAAAGCAAGGATGTGCATTAATTTGTCATTCCTGCATCAGATAAGAATACCCTTCAAATTGTGAGAGTTCTCTACTCACTGCAAAAAATAGTATCAAAGGCTAAAAAGAAGAAATCAATGTATGTAAGATCAACTAAAGGAAAAAGCTGAATTATCATAGTGCTCCAGCATTTGAAGACCAACTGTTGTGTAACAGAATAAAGCTGAATACATGGTCTGGAAACTTGTGTAGTAGTGTCAATCTATTGGTGTATCTTGCATGAGCACTGAGTATTTAAGCTGTTTTACTTTATCCCAGAGGCACTGAACTGGCAAAGGAAATACTTATTGATGATTTTGAAAAACCCAAGTGTACTATTTTTGAAGAATAAAAGATGACGTAACTGCTCACCACTTCTTCAAGGAGCATTATTTCGTTTTGAAATGGGCTTGCATTGAAACTGTTCTGCTCTGATCAACCTATGCAGCTGAGCATCTCAAATTAAAACAATCTCCCTTAGGTTTGTAGTAGTCGTCAAAGTACCAACACTTGCTTGTAAACTTGGATTTTTTAATTGATTAAATGACACGGGAACAGGTGGAGACATCTATGATTGGTTCATATTTTAAGCTGGTAAAAAACAAGCTTCAAGAAAATTATTTTCATAAAGTGCCTATCTTCTCAATCTTAACACAGTAAATTTATTGCCACATCTCTAAACGTTGTCTTCTTAAGGCTACTATTCTTCTCTAACACGTCCTGACATCAACATTCATTCATTCACTCTGCTAACACCATCTGAACCATTCAGATTAGGCTTCTGGAGGAGCATAACTTTACCAAAAAATAGTCATATTTTAAATTAAAGTATATGTGTATAGGCCTTGACATAAAGGCAAGATAAGCTGCAGGAAGTTAAATTTATGCAGTCTTTACAAAAAGAAATTTTCCTGTGGTTGAATCTGCTGACTTTCTTAGTACATTTACCTACTGAAAGTCACTCTTCTGCCTCAATTAAAAAATGGTAACAAGCTGCATGATGTTTTGAATTAGTGTTTACCCTAATAACCATATAAATATTTTACTTCATTTCTTGTGGATGATACTCATTCACAGAAGTACAGGTTGCTACAATATTTTTCCTCTGAAGCTGTTATTTCAAAGTAACAAAGGCAGGGATAGGACCATAAAAAAGACAAAAACATGGCTATTATTATTCATCAGTTTACATTTATTGAGAAAAACCATACAAAAACCATTATACAGTTAATGTGTACCCATATTACATACAATGTCAATGCAAGCTGAAAACCACATTTTTGTAAAGCATTCAATTTACCTCAAGTCCAAGCTGCATCTCCCTAAGACACTGTTCCCATCACAGTTGCCTTTTAAAGCCAATCTTCTGTTTACACACGGGTAGTTTCTGCAGAGAACACTTTTCTCAGGACGAAAAGGCATTTCACATGCACGCAAGAGAAATATTTGTGCATACACAAGAGTTTCATAAGCTATTACTAGGGAAGAGGGAATCCTGTCAATTGTATGCTTTCTGAAAAGCCCAGTCCTCCCTTCCTCCCCCCACTTCCAGAAAAAAAGCAAAATGGAAAAGCTTTTAGCATGCAATGGAAAACTTAAGAATTACTTTGGAAAGAGAACAGGGGAGAAACAGTTTCTACCATCCAATAGAACACCACTAGTAAAAAGATGAAATACTTCAAGATAGGCTGTGCAAGTGAATCGTGATCCTGTCTGCCTGGACAAGTGAAACAGATGACTTAGAATTTAGCAACACTAAAGAATATCCACCTGGTATTTTATTCCATGCCCTAGTAGAGTACAGGCTGCAGAAAGTGATGTGAAAGTGCTTTTCCTACTTGGAACATGATGCCTCCCTTCAAAACTTCTCTTACTCTTCACATTCCTTGTGGGACACTAAGGGGTGAGGGTGGGGTAAGCAGGAAACATTTCAAGACACCTTTTGGACAAGTTCACTGCATTTCTACAGAAGTCCTGTTATCTTCTGGCTACTGGGGTAACTCCAATAATCTACTGTTGTCCCAGGAACTTTGGAGACAGAGTTGGAAAATAAACACTATGCTCTGCACAAATCAGCATGCCCGTAAGCCCCGCAGTGAGAAAGCTGGAAGCCAATGCACCTCAAATGCTACACACAAGAACATCTCACCTTCCACACACTAGCAACATCCCAACACACTGCTTTTTCTTCTCTGTCTCCTCCCACAGGCTAAATTAACAATTGAAAGACTGTTCAAGATATTTTAGGAATAACAGTTGAAGGAAGAAGTACCATGTAAAAAGGAAGTGAACAAATGACTCACCCCCACACTAAATTCACAGTATCAAAATTCAAATGGTACACACCTACCCTCTTCTCACGTCAAAAATGAAGTTACATGTTAAGCTACAGATGAAATACTAAGTGGCTCGAGAAACTGAAGCACAACTATTAAGTCAGTTCAAAAATTAGCTTGGCTGTTTAGAAGAATATAAAGCAAAATAGATGGTTTATATTATCAAATCACAGTTTAAAAAACTTAACAGATTATGGAACATTTATGGTCAAACAAAGAATACTTTAAAGAATGAAAAGTGATCAAAACAAAAATTATACCCTACATCATTATGTATGGGATACATTTCAAATCTGTTATGCTTTTGCCAATTTTACCTTCTACATGGAGCCCTTCTATGGTCCATGCTCATCGGCTCACCAATGGCATACACTCAAAGGATTCCTCTTTACTGGTAGTAACTATCTCAGGACCTGATTCTATGAGCTATGATTTGGTGCTTGCAGCATCTTCAGCACTGTGTGTGAAAATGAAGGCAGTATTTTTGAATATTTTTCTTTGATGTACAGATAAGCAGGACTTTTGAAAGAGGAGCAGCACATTTTAGAAACAGAATAATGAACAAAAAACCCAAATAGATGCTGCTTTATGTTAAGCTAAAAAAAACCAACAACAAAAGCTCAGAACAAAAAACCTGTACCAGACCATCTATAAGACAATTAACATTTTATACTATCAAAATATTCAGCAATTCAGTTAAAAGTATCAAGAAACAGGATACACTGACTGCTATAGCGATAAAGTATTATTTGCTGTACTGTTAAGATTTAACTGGTGCTCATGCTTTTTCAGTTAAAACATACTCATCTCAAACTCCAAAATCTCTTTTCCTACCATGTCAAGTATGAATAAACAAACTAAGTTATCTAAAGATTCCACTAACACACTATAACTGTAAGACAAGTTATCAAGTTCAGTGATAACAACAAGAAGTCATTCTTTACATTTAGATCTTATGGTTTAAGTGGGAATAGTGCCCTATTATAAAAAAAACATTTGTGAAGGCTGTTGACATTTCTAACCGAAGCAATTCCTGCATATTTTAAAGGTTTTGATTCTTTAATTGCAACAATTATCTATTTGAGGCAAATAACAAAAATTACTTATTCTGATCAAGTTCAATTACTGCAATCTAATGATCTTTTCTAAAAAAAAAAAAGAAGAAAAAAAACATATTTACCTAGAAATACAAACAGTTGTTTAAAAACTTAAGATTTTCCACTCAAATGGAACCGTGAGTAACAATGCATTTGGGAAAGCAGCAGATTGCTTTTCAATACACAACCACAAAGATCTCACAGGGACAACATTAATGTACTGAAATATATTATTTTATATACTTCCTTAGGTTGTGCTTACCTGTTGCTTTTTTGCAGCAGAACCTAAGGTGGAAGGTCTGGGAAGGCACTGTGAAGTATAAATAATTGCACTGTTTGCAATTAATAAAGATTTTATACCTTAAAATGAATCAAAATCAACAGCCTCCATTTTGTGAATGATAAAGAATCCAGTGAATTTAATTTTGCTCAGTTTAGTACATAATAAATGCACCATTCTGTAAGGTTATCTACAAAATACCATGCAAAATACCTGAACTATTAAACTTAATACCCTACACTAAAGATAGCAAATACTGTCCTAGCCTTTTTCAAGCTACCAGCATAAGTCCTAATTTTAAAAGGGATAAAAATAATTCCTTCTATTTCTACAGCACAATACATACATTGCTGAATACCTGAAAAAAACTACTTCAGTTTTCAAGCCTTAACTTTTACTTCTCTGTGCAGCCACCCTAAAAAAATTTATTCTCAAAGCAACAATATGGTGTTCCAAAAATTAAAGCAATTAACAGTTATAGAATTATTTAAAACATACCTACATCACTACATATCTGCAAACTATCTGAAGACAAAGACAACTCTGTCTAACAAGTGGTTCCAAAGACTTCAATGTTACGATATGCATACTTTAAAACACTGAATGACAGCTGTCTCAGGAGTACTAATGAAAAAAACTCTTACTCAGATAAACACAAACATGATTTTCTTTAGCTATTGCTAAAAGTTTCAGGAATACTTACCCACAAAACTCAGATTATGTGTATGTATATATAAGCAAACCTACGTTTCTGAATTAAGAAGCAATTATGATTTCCTAAGATACCAGCACTGTATTCCAACATAATATCACACAAGTACAGCATTTGCATTATGTGGAACATTGACAAAAAGATACTGTTGCAGTTCATCAATTTGTCATTCTGATGTACTTACAGTGCAATGCTCCTTGAAGGAACAATCAAGGATGATACACAGCACAGTCCTCCTCACCCCTATAGAGCTAGTTCTATACTGGCTGGATCAAACCTGCACTTCAACAGACAATGGCAAGACAGACTGTAGTGCATGTAGTCTAATATATGCAAAGAGCCAATAAATATGCAAAGAGCAAACATAGGAGTTCAAGAGAATCAGCTTTTTAGTATGAGCATTAGAGCAATAAGAAGTTTCAAGTATATATAAAAAAATAATCAGTTGATTCAAATACTTGAATATTTACAAAAAGAGAAGTTATCTGCTCTGCAGGAAGTTCTCAACCACTCCCACCACTCAAACAAAACAGCGTTTTAAGGACAGACGCAATTTTTGTAACTGCTATGCATTACCACATTGACTTTTCTACACTGAATTTTGAAGTGGACTACTTTAAACTGAAGGCTTAAGCACATTACACTTAAAATAAGTTTTATAACTAGTCTGAAAAAATCCGTAAAATAGTTATGCAGGAACAGTTTTGAAGTATTCAATTAAAAACAAAAGTTATCTGTTATAGCAGCTGCACAGGTCTGAAACAGTGGTCATGTATAAAAGGAAATTTCACTGTTAATGCAATGGAAGTATGCCAAAAGATCATCTTCTTAAACACATGCAGTTTTAATCAAGTAGAAAGAAAATTAAGGTATCAAGATTACTGGTGCTAGGCAGCAAAATACAATGAATGAAAGAGATCCTCCATCTACAGCTATTCTGCAAGAGGGGAAAAACATACTAATGACAAGATTTTAAACTCAACAAGGTTTATGGGGGGTGAAAAAAAACCCAACTCATTTGTGTACAGGTACCTTGATTCAGCGTTGCAAATCAATCCTATAACTCTGCATATACCCACATATCCAACTTACCGACACAGGAGGTTTCATATTATTTATTGTAAAGCACAAAACAGGCATTTTAAAAGTGATAAAGTATACATTGAAAAAGTACATTTATATCACAAAGCATTGACCACATAATTGCAAATACATTTGCTGGAATGTGTACATCTACACTAATACTAAAAACAAACCATTTTTTTTCATTTCTACACAGAAATATTACCTCCTATCAGTAGTGATAGATATTTTGTACATTTTCAAAAACACTATTTTTTTAACCAAAATTAAGATCTTCATCAAGGCGTCTGCATCCATACATTTAACAAAGGTTTTTTCCCCCACACAATGAAGCAAATACTGTATTGTCCACTTCTTATTATTGGCCCTGTGCAGAAGAGATACATAAGAGATACACAAAAAGTTAAAGAAAATCCTTTAAATCGAGCTAACTCAGGAGTGAAGCCTTTAAGAAAGAAAAATTGGTTAATGTAAATGGTGGTGGCTTCTTGCATGGTTTTCAAAACCCTGGGAGGAGAAAGTTTTTCTTCTTTAAAAAAAAAAAAAAAAACAATCACCAAACATATGGATAGATACAAAACTCAAGTTAATCAGGTAAACAAAGTCATCTACTAATTATTCTGATAGCTATTTTGCTAGAAAAAAAGATGCATACTCCAAAGGAACAAAGCAGGAGACATGCAAAAAAATATCTACAACCACTGAGACAGAAGCCAGCCAAAAACCACTTTAAGACTGTACCTGTGGTGCTGGCGGATGCTGGGGCATTCCCTGTGGACTCGTCTGAGCGTAGTAGGCCGCCTGCTGCCGGTAGTACTCAGCCCAGGCTGCGCTGTAATCCGGCTGCCCGCCCGGAGGAGCCCCGGCAGGGGCAGGAACCGCTTGACCTGCGAGCAGTTACAGTTACACACCTTTGTTGTTGCAACACGAATGAGAAACTGTCAAGATCTCGGCGCCTGACAAACATCACCTAGCAACATTCCTCCAAGGCTTTTGAATAAACTTGTGGTTGCCTTTTTTAAGCCTAAACACTCACTCTATTATTTTAATGTAATGACTCCCATGTAAATCAAAACTGAGGAACCGTAAGGACAGTTTTTTCTGCCTCTTGATTCATAATCATGAATCATGTGTAAAGCTTGCTGACTGAAACAACAGTAGCGTTTGAATACACACCAAGAGGCAAAACATTTTGTAATCCACCCAGACTAATTTTATCTTATTTTACTGACTGCATTGATTAGCTCAGCAGATGCCAATTCATACACTTCCCCAATTCTGGCATCCTTGGTGCAATTACAAGGTTATTGCAGGTTATATTTTTCAAAAAGGCAATAATTTTTGTAAACCTTTACTCCACCTCAGAATAGAGCCCTGAAACTTGCTACCACACTTTGCAGAAGTTTCAATCCTCTGGAAACAAGAGCATCTACAAACACACTCTCCCAGACAGCTCAGAATTACTGCTCCTTTCAACAAAATCCACTGACAGACTAAAATCCCCAACAGTGACAGACTGATACACGAGGACTCTACAGCACATTAAAAAACCAAGCAAAACAATCAAAGAAAATCACTGCCAACCTTTCAGTCATGCTGTTCTTCCACACGAGATTTGTCACAGACATCTTTACTTCCTTTTTCCCAACTTCAGAAACATCAAATACACCCCTTTTAGTACCACTACCTTCTTTACGATTTCTGAGAGGTGTTTTTGCAGTTAGCACTACAAAATGGACAAGACTCTAAGCAAAGTAACACTCTCTGTGCAATAAACATCTGTCCACAGAAGGGTTTTATACTTAGTGCTTCATTTGAAGTTTCCTAAACTTCCAAACCAGACCTTTACTGCTCTGCTATGACACTTTTGATTTGCATTCTTAACCCGTTATTTTTCAAATCAAAAGTTCTACAGTCAGAATTAGGATATTAAAACCACCACTTCTGCAAGTTTTTTCTAAGATACTAGAAAACACAAAAACCCAAACCCAACAAAAACAAACCACCACATCCCATCACCCTACAGGAAATAAACCAAGCAAAATGCAAGCCTGCACCCTGTACAACCCCATATGCACACAACTGGCTATTCTGCTATGAACAAAAAGGTGCACCTTCCACAGGATGAGGGCTGGAAATTTTCAATCCTACCTGAAACCACCTCACCTCACCTTTTACTTGAATGTAAGTCCACTGAGCAACCTTGTGAGAAACATGAGTATCAAAAATTCTAAAGAAGTGTTTTCTAGGATGTCAGACAGAAAGTTGATTTTGTTTGGTTGGGTGTTTTGAAAATACTTTAACAAAGAAAATTCACAGGAAGAATCCTAGCTATTCACACTACACCTACACATGTGTAGTTTTCTAATCCTCTCAAAAACACGTTGAGTGAGCAGAGAATGTGGGTATTTGGCAAAGCACTATCCTGAAAGCCACTGAAATACAACCTTCCATTTTCCAGCTGCCTTTACATCTTAGGTTTTCTACTTAACCTGTAGGTAAGCTCTGAAAGTCTATCCATCTTTATTTGGGCTTATACAGTAAAGGAATTTCTAGAAAAATTTAAATTTCTTCAAAGCTTTAGAGCTGTAATCACATTTTAAAACTTGTAATTTGCCACATTTTAGAACTTACACTTCTGATCAATTATTTTAACAAAAATTATCTTTAATATGGTTACACATTATCCAAGGATACACTCTTCCCAAGTTCACCATTACTTTGAGATAATAACTGTACATACAAATTATTGTTAGCACAACTGAATGTCAAAGAAAAGGGATTTTTTGCGCATTATGACCCAAGAACCTTTGGACATTCAGCCAACTACATCAAGAAAGAACTGAAATTCAAGTAATAAATCAAATATAGGAAATTTAACATCTACTCAAAGATGTCAAGCTGGACTTCAGTACTGAAATGGGTATTTTAGGTGCACCATTTTCCTAACTGCGAGCAGTTCTGAACCTACACATGGAATTCAGCAATGTAGTTAAAGCTTCCCTTCAGTGTAGAAGCTGCACTGAAGCAGCACCTGCTCGTTAATATCAAAATTCAGTGGGAACACTCAAGGATAAGACTGATGAACTCCACACAAAGGAAATACGAGAAACACAGAACACCTCCCCTTTAAGGAGGGCTGAGAAAGGAAACACCAGATTTCACAGTTCAACATTATCAAGAGTGATTCTAGTAAGAGCCAACTGTTTTGCTTCTTCTTTCCCACTACAATGCTGAGTAATCTTTTAAAAACACTTCCACTATTTTATTACGGAATCCTTTAACTGTATGTCAAGCCCAGAGTATATGGGAATGACTTTAAAAGATAAATTTACAAATTTCAATAGTGACATATAGATCACTTACTAAAATATGTCTTCATGTTTAAAGAGAACTGTTATCCATATGAGACTTTATGGAGTATTTGGTGCTCAAAGCAGTAGCCCCTGAAACAAGGGTCTGAAAAAGGAGATGGACTTTGCCACTGTATTTCCAAGTCAGGAAACAGGTTCACTTTCAAGTCACTGTTCACTGAAAAATACAGTGAAGTGTTCTCTGTGATAAGCAGAGTCATATCACACCAGTAGGAAGCCTCTCTGAAAACAGTATTATTGTTTGGATGGGCATATTCAGGAGTGTTTTTTAGCTTTTTCAGATTACTCATACTTGACTAAGTATGAGAAAATTCAAAACACCAATTGCAGTATCACAGGCAACTTGTTCAGATCAGTCCTATTACCCTCAGAAGCTTGCCACAAGGGTTATCAAAAGAGCTTTCAACAGCAAAACCAGAACTGATTGGGCTCAACAATCCTGAGTTTCAGTTCAGTTCTCCATAACAATGTTTGGTGAAATTATCTGTGCTGTGAAAACTGTGTCATCAAAGAGCAAGGGATTTGTAATTCCCATCCTTTGGCACAAGTTGATGGGGAGAGTAGACTACAGTACTATAGGAAGCACAAGTGGTACTGGAGAGCCTGGAGACCACATGGACTTGCTGTTGGACAACCTTCCTGCCCATCAGATCTTCTACTACTTAACATTGTTATTGAGGTGGGAGAAATCACCACCTTTCAGCATTACATCAACTCCAACTGAATTCCTCTTTTCTAAGTGGCTCTTAGGAGAAATGGCATCTACCACATCAAGATTCTGCAGCAAAGTTCTCATGATTTACACAGTTATGTTATATAGGCCCAGCCATCCAGAACTTTCCTTCAGGCAAAGAACTCAATCCGAACTAGAGAAAGAAATTAAGATAAGAACTGCCCTTGTGTTTTTTCTCTTAGTTGATTGTCAGCACTTTTTACATTTTGCATTTTAAGAGCAACTATTTTTATGTCACAATGTATTTTTCTGGCTCACACTCCTCTTTGGAATTGCTCCCATAAACTCTATCCCAACACCTTATAACTAGCTATTATTTAATCTGAGCAAGTGCAAGACTAGTGCAACCCAGACCTTCTTTTCCAAGATAGCAAATTAGAAAGATGGCAGAGCCTCTGCCAACAAATTCCATTAAAAAAAAAAAAACAGTGAAAACCACCCACAACTTTGCATTTTAAAACGTGAGCCAAACTAACAGAGACAGTGAATTGAAAAGAAATAGCTAAATGAAGCAGGAAGGAAAAAAATGGAAAGGCCTATCATCTCAGAAATCATATGTTTGGGAGTTGTAATTTTCTTAGTCTGATACACAATTCTTGAACTAAATAATCATTATCTATTTTCTGTTCAATTCATCACTTATGCTGTGCCAAAATTAAGAATCAAGGTAGCTATGTCTTGGCAAATAATTACCAATACAGTGGAAGGTTTGTAAGAGGAATTACGTATGTTATTAATCTTAAATCCGAATGCTTCTAATATTCCCTGAGAAAACTGAGTGCAGTTGGACTATGGCAAAACAGCCACCTCCCATGCAAACAAAGATACATCCCGAAGAGGATGCTGCTGTATTTTCTGGTCAGAGATAGCTGGGAAGGCACTGGCATTCCTAAGCCCACTGGTGCTCAGTACCCAGACCTCCACCACCTACAGTATCCACAGCAGGACACCATGGACAGAACGTGACCTGCAGGACATTACCATGATTTAAAAGGTAATGGCACCTTCTGCCAGTGCATAAAACTCACTCTTTCCTTATACAGAAAACAATGAAATAATCAATAGCACATTCATTTTATTTCATAAAAAAAGCTACCAACAACATATAACCTGCAGTTTAAACACAGCTCTAGAGTGCTGCAAAGCAAATGCTATTTAAAAAACGGCACAGTATAAATGAAAACTAATTATGATACTTTAGTAACCTGAAACACAGAAAACAAGTTACAAGAAAAAAAAATTATATGTAATCTGAAGAGAATTGGGGAAAAAACTACTCAACATGAAAAACAACAGCTACACAAAGTAGATCAAAGCTGAAGTTCAAAACTTGGGAAATATACTTCTGAATACTCAGATCGAAATATTTAAGATGTTGTTTCCCAACAATCAAAGACATCTCATTAAGTTTGAAGCATTTTTGTAAAGCTGATTCCTAGCCTGAGTACCCTGAAATGCCTAAAAACAACACAAAAATAAAGTCTGTTTCTCAGCAGTACTTGGTTCACATGTGACTATGCTTTTTTTTTTTTTTTTGGGGATAAAAACCCCATCTCATCCAGCAAAATACACATTCCACTATGAATATGGAAGAGAAAAAACAACAGAAAAAAACCCTGCACACTTACCCATTTTTTTGTAGTACTCCTCCCAGGCCTTCGTATAGTCAACCTGCCCTGCTGGTGCTGGATTTGGCTGATCTCCTGAATTATATTAAAAATAGTCAAACTAAAACTACTGGGGTTTTTTTCATACATAATCCAAATAATCAACTGAAACTTTCAGTAACAGTCCCACATGACATCACTCAAATCTGACACTACAAACCTTTGTGGTACAAGCTACTACACACATGAACTACTAATAAAAAAGACATGTTTTCAAGATTCAGGAAGTGCGTACCACTAGCAATACAAAATACCAAAATTCAAGTGGTAAGCCTCACCCAGGCACAAAAATTAAAATAACACAACTAAATACCACAACTGTAATTATCCTAAACCCAGTGGAAGTGATGCAACCATTTAAGCAAATGTCAGTCAACAGCTAAACTCATTACAATCTTATTTGTGACTGCTCTATGTAGTCATTAAGTCAGCCCATGTTGCAGCAAAATTCCCTTTGGAGTATATTCCAAGATAAATACATTACACTCTCATTACTGCTGAAATTAGGAAAAGCAAAACTGAAAGCTGTAAGGAATAGTTTCCCAAGAAAACCAGCTACTTAAAATAAATTTACCCCATATATGAAGACAATAATAAAAAATAATGGGGTGTTTACACCTCCAGCAATCAGAAATGTGTCCATTTCACTCAGTAGCTACCTTGTCCATTAGTTTGGGTTGTAGCTGGTCCACCAGGAGGGGCTGCAGGTGGTGGCTGTGCTTGCTGCTGATAATAGTGAGCATAATAAGCTGCCCACGCTGCTGAATTGGGATCTGTTCCTGGTTTACCTATGAAAACAGAACATAAGCATTTATAATAGTACTACTGTGAACAGAATGCTGTCCTTAATTAATCCTGTCCTAGGCATTCAGATTTTCCTCCAAGGAAAAATCCATCTAAACAAAATACCTATGTACATCCTTTAAGTATTTTTTCTTTCTAGCATGAACTTTTGATCATGTTTCAGACCAATGTACTGTACAAAGTGTACTTTCACAGAGCTGGTGAGATAAAATAACTTTAGAACCCTTACTACTACAAAGCCACTTACTAATCTTACATGTGATTTAAAGAAACAGATTTTTCAAGTTTATTTAAACAGTCATGTTAATAAATGGTAGCAGCAACGAATCATTCTAGCACCAAACGATTTCAGTGGTTTTACTTTTGTTAGAACCTCACGCTAATGACACTGGCACCGGTGGAGGAGGCATGCCAAATACATATTTCTGAAACAGAAGAATACAAGACTTACTAGGTATTTGCAATGCTTGTCAGTTAAACTTTAAGGTAACAGTAAAATAGAAACACACAGCATTTTAAGAACCTGAATCCCCATACATGGCTAGTAAGCATCACTGTTTACTTACAGCTTTTTAGTATAAAAAATAATAGATGCAGAAGATGCAACTGTTTCTATCTCCATGGTTCCTTATTTTTATCTACATCTACGCAGGCCAATGATGCTGTTTCCTAGAGTTTTATTTCTCTGTTTTTCACATATAGCCCTTAGGAATGGCTTATTCTTGCTGAATCACAGATTGATTACATTACCAGACTGGCAATCCACAATACCTGAAAATCTACTATTAGAGAACATAATATGTTTTACACAACCAGCATATATTTGCAAACAGTATTGCAGTCTTAAAGAATAAAAGTATCTGCAAAGAAATGCAGCCGACTGAGGAGAGAATTTCACAAAAGGACATGAAGACAACTGATACTTTAGGATAACTATACACGGGAACAGAAATATAATCCTCCCTAAACACGAAACAGGTAAGGCAGTGAATAATGGAAGATGAAGAAATCCCCTGAAAAAGGCATTCAAGAAGAAACCCACAACAACAAATTAATGCTAAATGAAATCCTGTGACAAAAGTCAGATGTAACCACTTGAAATGCACACAGTATCAGCATACAGAAAAAAATGTTAACACACTACTCCCTGTTTTAAATTACACTGCTTCCATCAGTAATAGTGGATTTTAACTAACATGTACTACATTCTAAGGTTACCTGCAAATATCAAATAAGCCATTGCTCAATTCCCACCCTTCTTCCCCTTAGCTACTTCTCTAGAGTAGAAGAACACAGAGCTGGATTCATTAAATTTCCAAAGAAATCTGACTGTAGTAACTAACTCCACTTTCACGTGACAAGGGCAAGCACAGTTCTGGAGAAAGCACCGCTGAAAAAAATACTAAAATAACCCATTTGTTACACTGGAATGAGTAACTACGTGAAAACTGTAGAAAATTCATCCAAAGAAATGCTAATCAAAAGTAATATCAACTTCAACTGCACATATGACAACTTCATTAGATTTTTAAGAGAAGTATTTATCAAAAAAACAGTTAAAGAATCATCAAGATGACATCAAGGGAGTATTTGCCATTTTTTCTTACACAGCCTTTGGGTAGATAAATAACTTAAAAAATAAAGAAGGTGGTGTGAGAAAGGCTGTAACATTTTAGCAGTAGTTTTGCATTAAACAGTTTTGCTACGCTTAGACCAAGTAACTTTTAATCATTCTACTTCGAAATACATCAGCAGGCATTTTTAGATACTGAACTGAATACATGCAGAGCTACCTTGCACTGAAGTGTGGGAACTAAAACCAGCAATGGTTCTCTGCAAAGACATAATGTGATACATACATATGGTCCCCTTCTCCACTAACAGATCCTATGTCAGCAACAGTGGCTATCAGAAAATATTTGTCATTTATAACAAAAATAAAATTGAGATCTTTTGGCTGTAGTTCTGAGGAAACTCTACCTCAAACAACTGAGGTACAACAGACTCAAGAATCTAGCCTTACCATGCCTTCTGTGGCTGATGTTCCATTTCCCCATATTCTCTAGTCCAACCAAAGGACGTAAACTTAAAGAAAAGCAGGATACTACAACTTTGGAAGTCGTAATTAAGTAAGAACTCCCAGTCTTGACAAAGATAAACAGAAATGGAAGAAACAGATTCTACAAAGATGAGTTTCAGGAGAAAATACAAAACTATTAAAAGCAAAAGCTCAAAATACACAACCTTGACTAGTTTTACTGTATTAACAGCAATTCACCAAGGTTTCAGCCCTCAAAAGGGACTCAACAAAATACATTTGTGTATCAGACTCTTAAAAGTAATTTTAATAGAACAAAACCTAGAAACATTATAACATTAACTGTAAAAAGACAGAGCAGACTGTTTAAATTAAAATGCAAAGTCATTTACTATCAGAGAAAGAAGAGACATCCTCAATAATAACAAACTTTATGCAAAAACATGAATTTTAAGAAAACTGAATTGCACAAAATCAGTGAACCAAGACTTGCAAAAAGTATCATAAATAGTGATGCAATATCAATAATACTTTTTAAAAAGCATTTTCCAACTGTAACAATTAAATTTCAACATCTCACAAGCCACATACGGGAAGTGCAAAACATACGTACACTGACAATCAGTGAAGAAAAAGCCAGAAAAATAGAAGCTTTTCAGCTTTATGAGTGGAACAAAAGTGAACTGTACAATGCATATACTTGTAAGGACAGAATGGATGTAGTTGAAATATACCCACACTACAGCACAGCTGTGCATTTCTTACCTGGATCTGGTGGGTTTGGTGGCTGCCAGTGTGGATAAGCATTTCCCCACCCCTGTGGTGCATACGGAGCTGGAGGACCACTGTAAGAGATGAAGTCACACACACACAGTGAACACCAGCCCGAGCCACCTTACACAGAACAAGTAGCTGAAGCAACACTTACTGAGGTGCAGGACCAGGAGGGCCTGGATTGTAAGGAGCTGGATTATATGGTCCCATGGGAGCACCAGGACCTGGTGGCCCAGGAGGTCCATGTGGGCCAGGAACAACACCATGGGGACCATGGGGAACAGGTGGACCCAATGGATTCACCGGACCCTGTAACAGGGGTAGCACAGAGATAAAAATACACCCTGAGGTTCTCCCTTTTTCAGCAATTTAAAAACATTTATCTGAACACTCTAAGAATATCATCTAACAGGATTGATTGGTTTTAAATAAAGACAGTTTCCTGCAGAAAACAGGCTTTTTAAAGTTTAATTAGGCTTACGACTAGTTAAGATTTAAAGGCAGCTGTGGTAGAAACAGCAACTAAAAAATTGCATTTATTTCAGTCCCTTCTTGAGGAAGTGAAGGATTTTACAAAAAACCCATGGATTTTTCTGCAAGCTGCACTAAAAACTCCACACTCTAACAACACTATCAGTTTTAAAATAAAACAATACACCTAAATCTGACTAATTAAACCTGCTTATAAGATCAGGCACAAAAAGCCACTAGTAAATTTGATTACATGCACACAACATGCAAACAAAAAGTGCAGTGAAACTGAAGGTGTAATTTGGATTAAAACTTTACCTAAACATACTGAGACTCAAAAATAAAACACAATTTAGTATCACTGCTATCTAATATCCTGTGAACTCATCAAATTTTTCATATGCACAAAAACGGCATTTTCAAGAACACACCATACAATGTTGAAGAGATCAACTGTTTCAAGATTCTGTTATAATACTTTCAATCCAGATTACCATTATTATCAATTTATTATCTGGTTAAATTAATCTGGGAAGTGAAAGGATAGAGAAGTATCCACAAAGGACACTTGCTTTCACCTGTTTAGCTCTAATAGTAAACACAAAAGCAGTTATACACTCACTCCAATCTTTTCCTCTATAAGTTGCCGTGCATAATCTATTTGCTGGGGTGTTCCACGGATAGTAAACATCTTCATGTTTGGATCTGCATTAGGTGGAGGATTTCTCTGAAGTTCTATTCTAGCACCAGACTGTTGGCTTATACTTTTAATAGTTTCACCACCTACAATGCAACATAAGAGTTTTAATGATGTGTACTAAAGCAAACAATACTGATTCAAATTAACTGCATGGAAGCTGAAAAGACATGAAAATGTACCTATTCTTGAGAGCTGTTCAAGAACATTCTAACAATCCTAAAAAAATCTCTTCAGTGTAATACAGAGATTTAATGGCAATAAACTAGTAAAAAAAATTATTTTTTAAAATTAAAGACCAAAAAAAGGTCACTCAGAAACAACAGCAAAGAATTCCTACAACCTTGTCTGGTTTTTTCCATTCATGTAAACATTTATCATTAAACGTGAGTAACAACTGACACATATGGTTATCAGAAAAAATAAACTTAAAACCCAACCTCCTTATAAAGGGGTAAGGAAGCCCAAATGACAAAAAAGCCCCACGGAGGCTGACAAGGTATTTAAGTCCACAATTTCTTGCAGTGCACCAAAACTAGAAAGTTTAATTCCTTGAAAAGGCTCCTCCTCTTACAGGATCCAGAGAAACTGCATGTACCATTAGTACACACAAAGTCTTCAAAACACGGGTGATTTGGCAAGTAAAAATTTTTAAAAATCACAGAATCACAAAATATTCTGAGTTGGAAGGACCCGCAAGGATCATGGAGTCCAACTCTTATGTGGAAGGCCCACACAGGGATTGAATATACAACCTGTGCATTATTAGCATCATGCTAATCACACATCTCCATAGCATGACAAACAGAAAAGCTGAGTGGTTTTTAACCTAAGATATACATGTACATAAATAAGATATATTGCCTTTTCCAATGATTAATCCAGTTTTGCCAGTAGGGACAATAAAATTGAACTCTTGTAATCCACCAGGAGGCCCCATGTTCCAGTTGCCTTGGCCTCTACCCCTTCCTCGACCACCAGGTCCTGGTCCACCAGGGTTACCAGCCTAAAAAGAAGCAGCAACAAATGAGCATGTGCTATAAAACTACTGCAAACAAATATTGCAAACAGGTTATATAACTTCATTCATTAAGAAAAAACTGATTCACTACTCAGACAGTTTTGGTAGTTACAGCAGTACCTTTTACAGAAGACCTAAATTACATTTAAAAAAATCTTCTGTACAATTCTGCATATGAAAGATGAACGAGGAAAGGACATAGAAGAAAGTAGGAAGTTTCCCATGTACAACGATGTAATTTTTGTCTGCCCTCTGTAAATGCAGCAGTGGGGCTCATCCTACAATTAGCTTTTAAACACTGATTACAACCAAAAGTCAGAGCATATTAGCTTTTAACACAAAAGACAAGTAGCAGTTCTAAAAGCAGCCACAAACCAGCCACATCAAGAACTGCCATGACTTTGAATCAGTATTGTCACTTGCAAAACTGTAACTGTAAAAGTAAACATTCATTTTCCAGACCAAACTCTGAAGTAGATTCAAATGGCATAACTAAATTATTTTCTTTAGTTACACACACTTTTAGAAAATTTTGGGTCTTTCCAAAAGGTGGGCAGGAGATTTTAAAACACCGAGCAACGTTACCCAACCTGAACACTGCGAAGGAGATCTGTAATAATTTCTGCAGCATGCTGACATCTGTCAGGAGGCCCTGTGATCTGGGCTATTCTATCTGGAGTTGTTCCATCATCTGGAATAAAAATGAACTATTCCAGTATATGCAATTCAGTAAATTTGTATTCGATTCACAGAAACTTATGAACATGTTACAAACCTGGCTTAAATTGGATCCTAACGCCAGCATCATTCTGGATCTTTTTTATCATCTCTCCATTTCTTCCAATTACAATACCTACAGCAAATCGTGGTATTGGAACCTGGGGAAAAAAGAAAAAAACCCACGATGATGATGACACAGATATTCCCAAAAAATCCACACAATGAAAGGGTTAGAATTAGTTAGAATTGTAAACTAGGGCAAGATCAATTCCACTTCAGGCTTTTTCAAGGATGAGTTTTTTAATATCAAGTCACAAGCCTAGCACATACTGGACTAAAGTATCAAACAGAAAAGGATCCTATGCTTTCAAAGTTCTCATAGAGGTAGCAATTCCAGTGAATATAGGAAAAAAAGAATTTAATAAAGTGTCTAAAATTCAGGTTCTAGCAGATGAAATTTTAAGCCTCTACCCTGATGAACAGTTACTAGCTTGTGACTTGCATTAACAGGTGGACTTAAACATCTTTCTGTAAAGGTCAAAGTCCAATTTCAATAATGTTATAGTATTAGATACTTGGCCATAAAATTTATTTGCTCATTTGATTAAAAACTCCAGCTAAGTGAAGTTGTTCATAACTGCTGGCAATGTAAGTGAATGCCGCACATCATTTAGTGTCATAAATCCAGCAATGATCGAGTAATACTTACATACCACAATCACTTTTGAAATCTGGTTAAAAGCTTTCAGTGATATTACCCAGCTTAACATTTGAAAGTTAACATCTCAAAATACAGTGAACAAGTTTTTCAACCATGCTTACATCTATCCCTTCATTTCCTCCTATTCTTGACCCATATTCGTTGCGCACCTCTCTAAAGCCACCTTGATCACGAATTAACTCCAGCACCATTTCCTTGGCTTGCTAAAAGAAGAACAGAAGTTCGTTTAGGTACTGCGACATCAGAACGGGTTTGAAAACATTCTGAATTGTGAACCACTCCTCACCTGAACTTTATAAGGGTCTCCAGTTATCCTAAGGGGCTTGTCTGCACCAGTGTTCTGAGGACCATCCTGAATCATGACCATTTTGACACCTGCCCGCTCCTATTTGATAAAAGGGAGGTCAATATCCACTCAAATCCAGATGCAGTACTATCATATTTAAAATAAGATGCATATATACCTGTAATTGTTTAATTGTCTCTCCACCTTTCCCAATAACTAATCCTGCTTTACTTGCTGGAATCATAATTTCTTGGACTGCATTTCCAGGTCCATCACCATGATGAAATCCAGGTGCTGGTCTTCCCTTTTCAACTATCTGATCAAGTAATCTTTTTGCTGACCTGTGAAAAAAAAATGCACGTTTATAAATACTTATTCCTGCAAACATTACTTGCCCACACCTATTCTCCTTCTAAATATTTTTAATTTGAAAAGTTTCTGCAAAAGAATTATGATTACTATCACTAACAAATATGAAGCAACCTCAATCTGCAAAAGTAACTTAAGAAACTAACTGCAAAATAATAAAACCATCCCAATATCAAAGTAAAAAGGTGGTCCTTTACCAAACACATTTACCAAAGCTACCTCCTCAAGGTCCCTGAATATAGTTATATTCAAAGCTTCAAGTCAGAACAAAAGCTGCTGCTTGATTCAGCACGCAAAGTAAGGACATTCGTACTTGTAACCACTACCACAACAGTGGACAAAAGCAAGTATACATTCACCACGTGCTAGGTTAGCTGCCATCAGAGTAAAATCACGATTACAGTCCTGACATCCGTTAAAAATACTTACTGAACAGACTCTGGTGTCCCAGTTAGCATACATGATCTTTCAGGCAGGCCTCCACTATCTGCAGTCATAAAATTAAACCAACTTATCAGCAGTGTTAAGTCAGAAAGAGATTATGAAATTAATCATAAAGCGCAAACTACTGCAACTTCATATTCAATGAAGTAGAATAATCAGTGTATCCCGTTTTGCATTTCTTTAGCCCATCAGAGTCATGATGAGCACAAAAAAATGAAACTACACCTTAAATGAAGGCTGAGGCAATTAGAAGCTACAAGCAATCTTCTGGACTTCCTACCAACCGCCCCCTCCATTCCCCCCAAACAGACAAGTCAAACTCCCCCCAGGTAGTTACCGGGTGCAATCTGTATTTTACAGCCAGACTCCTGCTGTATGCGTGAGATCTGCTCTCCGCCTCTGCCAATTACTTGGAGAAAGAAAACACAGAAAGATTATTTGTATCAATAGCATCTGCTACCATCCCTCACTATACCACCAGACCACACCCATACTACTTACTGAATCCAACCATCCCATCTGGAACTTTGTATTCCTCTGTCATCACAGACCTACAGACAATGGTAAACAAAAGGCAATGACCATCCAGAGACCACACCAGCATCACATTTATATATATCCTCACATTAAACTAGAGCAAGCTACTGCCCCCACCATCACCCTAGCTTTCTTGCCTCCCATCACCTTTGGAAGTGATTATGCAAGCACAGCTCTACATAAGGTGACAATACATAGAAACAACACAAAAAGTTCACATCATACAAATCAGTCAGAAGTTTTCCTTCACCCTATTTATTAACAGATGTGCAGTACAGAAAAGGCTACTGTAGCATTTTAAAGTTTCAACTGTATATCCATCAAAGGATGTTGAAAATTTCAGTATCTCAGAACTGTCCAAAGCATAATAGTAGTTGGATCTGGTTGTTTAGGTAAGAAGTGAGTGAAAAAAACAATGAAATTGTAACAAACATAGGTGAGTAATACTCTATATAAAGTTTAAATTATTTTATTTGGTTTTAGGTCATTCAGCTTTGCTTTGTTGACAAGATGGCATCACCCCCTTTTTCTTCAGATCTGCTTCCAACTTCTGGCTATGCTACCTATACTGAAGTAGTAAAAACCAGCCAACACATTTTCCTTTTATTAAGCTTGTGGAGAAGGGAAGAGACAGCAATGTAGGTACATTTTAAGTGTCTCACTTGGGACTTGGTGAAGCTAAATTTCAACAGATCACACAAAGACAGAATTAATGCTTCATGTGTTGATACCACTTTATCAGAAAAAATGCTTGAAACTGCCTAATTTCAATAAAAATCCCACATAAGATGTAGTTGAACTCTTACCTTTGCTGCTGATGCATCGGTGGTAGCTGATTTCCAAAAGCTATAAACAAACATTGTTAAAATTAAATTCAAACAAGTGGTATAATTTACAACTAAGCTTTTCCTTTGATAACAAAACTCAATTGTATCAAACTTTTGTCCAAGTTTACTTTTAAGAAGTGTTATCAAAAGGTTTAAAAATGATAAAGACTCATCTGTTGCTACCACCACTGTCAGCTTTACAAAGCAGACTCCCACTGCTTCAATGAAGTAAGACATAAACCCCCAGCCATTTTTTGGGGCTCCCTTATTCAAGTGCCACCTACCAGAACACTTTCAAACTGTTGTTCTGACAATGTTACACTTGTTTAGGTTTTTTTGGCAACAAAATAAAAATTACTTACAGTCATTCTGGGGAGCAACTTTCTTAGCATCTGGTTGATCTGCAAAATTAAGATTTTTAAAATTTTTTTTGCCAAGAAATTCAACAAGTGTTTAAACCTTTTAGTGTGAATTGTAAATTTCCAGTGTATTTTAGCCCCCCTTTTTTTTTTCCTTTCTTTTTTTTTTTCTCCTCCAATCTCAGGGAGTTGATCATCTGAATAAAAGAAAGAATCTCACGAACACTCAGCACTTGGTTAGTGTAGCTGAAAAGATGTTAGGTTTCTCCATGTATCTATTCAGTTTAACAAAAGGCAGCTTTCAGAACGCACGGTATGTAGATAGCTCACAGATACCCAGTCACTGAAACCCAACTAAGACAAGGAACAAAGTCGAGCTTTGTTGGCTGCTCAAGCTAATGATGCTTCTATAGTAAAAAAGAAAAAAAAAATCAAATCCATACAAAAATCAACAATGACTTAAAAAAAAAATTCTGACAATGACCACAAATCTAGACCAAACATCTGAAAATACAACAGTATCACATGGCAATGCAATCTCAATCTGAATGTTGATATGAAATCCCTATCCAAATATCAAGCATTTCATAGCATAAAACTTCAAAAAAAAAGCAGATTCAAAGCAACTACATCACTACCGTCCAAATCCTTTCTGTACAGTAGAGAAATAAAAGGCATCAATAACCTATATCTGAAAAGATAAGACTTCAGATGCTTCCTTCCCACCCCAAAATAAAGGCTATATGAACCACCATAATTTATGTGCAGCAAAAACTCAGACACATATTCCAAGAAATATTTGTGTCAATCCAGAAAGATCCACTAGTTTATGTCATGTTTACATACTAAACACAGGTAATAAATAAAAATTCCTGCCTTTAAAAGGAGAGGGCATTCCCTCCCAGTGTGTTGTACTGCTCGGACTTGTCCAAGAGCCATCTACACATAAAATAAAAAGAATACATTACATATATCATCTGAAGCATCATTAGCTCATTTCTGTATATTAAAAACCTCACCTTTCATAGAAAAAAAAAACTTTACTGTAGGACACAAGAACTCCTGATATAAAGCCTTAGTTACATTCTGTAGACTGAGTTTCAATCCTCTTAAAGGAAAAAAAAGGCATTTCTCTTTTGTGAGACCTATGAGAACATTTCAGCAAGCTCAGAGATTTCTCCCTGTAATTTAGCTAGCACTTTGTGTGTATATTAAACATATCAAACCCTGTTAAGTTCAAAGTGGCTGCTCTGTAAGAGACAGAAGAAGACACACACACATTTCAGGAGAAAACTTTACTGCAATGTAAGGCAAATCCAAAAAGCTGCAACAAGTCAGAAGATTTAAGTATGATCTTATCAGGGTTCACACACACTGTAGATTAAAATATTAGACTACACAAAAGTGTCTTCAAGGTAGAAAATTTACTTTCCTGTGTTTTTTTAAAGTCCTATGCTTTTACAATGAAATGCATTAATACGTTTATTTGAAACAGTGCAGTAATAAAGTTAATGAAACAATCAAGCTTCAGGAGCACTTCCTGCTCTAATTGTAATTTACAAGCTGTAATCAATCCCACGCAACCACAAAAGACTTCAATGACACCTGCACAGGCATTTTGCAGCCCGAATATTTCTGTCCCTTTCCCCAGCACACATTTTTCTATTTGCAGCATTTAAACCACATTCAAAATATTGTAAAACAGGCTTACATTCACTTCAGGTTAGAGCACAACGGTTTAAAACAAACTTTCCACTAAACTGAAAATGAAAAAGTATGTAATGATCTATGAGGGGAACAAAATGTTTTAATGCTGTGCTATGAAAAAAAAAAACGAATCCACAAACAAAAACACCACCTGCAGTCTTTCTGGCACAGTGGCCATATTCCACAAAAATAAATGCAGCAGGAACGAGTGCGTACCTCCATCCTCAAGAGGTCTTTTCTGCCCTCCATAACCGTAGTCGTTTGAATTCATTGATGTGCCAGCATCTCCTCCAATTTTCGCTGCAATCTAAACAAAAGGCAGATGTGAGCCAAGAAAAAAAATTAATTCGGCCCGTATTTATTCCACGTTGTCTGAAAGATTTCTGGGAGTTAAACAATGCAAGTTAAAATGACCCCGAACAGTTAAAAGCCAAAAGCAGCTGCGGTCATAGAGATTTTAATGTTTTAAAAACTCGTGCTCATCCTTCAATAGTAGAGCCTCCCAAATTTTCCTCACCCATTGAAAAAAAATCCAGCGAGAATTTGGCCTTTAAATACCAAACACTTTTTTCTAAACGAGGATTTTCTTTCTCTACGCGTTCTAGGCGAAACGCTGTGGTGTCTCACAGCAGCGCCTCACCGGGCAAACAATTTCAAAATCCAACTACACCGGGTTTTAAAATACTGCCACAACCGCGACCGCTTATTAAGAGACGAGGCGCACATCTCGCCCGAGAAGCGATGAAAACATCGCCTGTGGTGCAGAAGCGACAAATAAAACTGCGGGATAAAGAGCTTCCGCAAGGGCCCTGGCTCCGCAGGCCGCGGCGCTGCCCGACCGCTCCGGGCAGGCTGCGGCCGCCGCGGGCGCCACAGCACGGCCCGAGCCGCGGAGCCGCCGCCCTGCTGTGCCGCCCTGTCCTGCCCTGTCCCTCCGCCGGGCCCGGCCCGATAACGCGCCGCTATCGCTATCGCCCGCCGAGATTCCGCCTCCCCGCCGAGGGCAGCGAGCGCGCGCTGCCGCTCCCTCACCGCCAAATCCCCTCGGGCCGAGCCCGGCGCTGCTCGCGGGCGATGGCGGAGCGGGGCCACAAATACCTCGCGGCCCAGGGCGGGCAGGTGGCGCAAAGGGGGCGTGGGGATAGGGCAAAGCTCCCCCAAAACACACACACCGGCGGAGGGGCCCCCACTCCGCACAGGTGAGCGCGGTGAGGGCGCAGCCCGCTCCCCGTTCCCCCGGCTCCGCCACCGCGGCCTCTAGGCCCCGGGACCCCATTGATTCGATGGAGCCACACACACACACCTGCCTAGCCCTCTGCAGCGCGTCTTTAAAGGCATCGTTCACTCCTCCAGCCCCGCCGCCGCCTCCCCCGGGCGCGCCGGCGGCAGGAGGGGGCACCGTGGAATAGTCCGCCATGGCCGCCCCAGCGCCGCTCCGGCCGCTGCCGCCGCCTGCCAAGAAAGAGAGAAAATGGCGGCGGGCGCGCGCCTTTCACATTCCTGCGCGGCATCGTGCTCGGGGGGAGCGCGCCGAAAGCTCGCGAGACCTGGGGCGGGATTTCATTGCGGGCGCCGGAGAACGGCGGAGAAGCCTCGCGGCGTTTCGGCCGGCCCCGCCCAGCCGGGCCCGCGGGGCCTCCGGGGCCGCCCCGCAGGGGGGGTGGTGACATCGCGATGTTTCCGCGCGCCGCGCGAGCGGTTGCGGACGCTGCTGATAGGGCCGGGAGAGTCACGTGGGGCGCAGGGCGGGGCGCGCGCGGGCGGGGGAGCGGCAGCGCGCAGGTCTCGCGTCACTCGGTCTGGAGCCGCGGGCGCGCGCCTGGGAGCGGCG
>VZRO01005011.1:441563-469443 GCA_013397915.1 Daphoenositta chrysoptera
TTTTGCTGCGCAAGCACAAGCTTTAATGAAGAATTGGAGGCTGTAAGGCTTTAATCTGGGCCCTGTTAAGGTTCTGTGACCT
Source organism: Daphoenositta chrysoptera (assembly GCA_013397915.1). Taxonomy (NCBI): domain Eukaryota; kingdom Metazoa; phylum Chordata; class Aves; order Passeriformes; genus Daphoenositta; species Daphoenositta chrysoptera. The sequence continues at coordinate 441,646 of VZRO01005011.1, forward strand.
GGTGGGGATGAACTGTCATGCTGAATATGGATGACGGTGTTGTAAAGGCTTCACATCAGGATAAGGTCATAGAACATCTACTTAGGAATCACAGCAGTAGCGACTAGATCCTACTGGAGGGGAACTGCTGTACGACTGCGTTCTGTACCATTCCGAGGAGATGCTTTTCAGTTTTTAAAGAATGTTTGTATGCATTGAACTGTTTCTTCTTCATGGGCTCCTGGTTTACATAAATGTCATAACTTTTTTTTTAAACATACATGCTTTTAAACTGAAGCGTGGCAAGTCTCTCCCAGCCTTAAGTGAGCGTGTTTCTTTGTTGTCAGTGCTTTTGCTTGAGAAATGGTTGTTTTGGACTTTGCCTGGTTTGGGACTGTGGGCAGGGACTCTTCGGTTCGCATAAGAAAATGCCTCTCCGTGTTTTCCTTTCCCTGTCGTTCAGTGCTGCCTTAAGACGATGGTAAATGGGATCACTCAGATTATCCTGCATTCTCCGGTGCAGGTAACTTCACCAAAGGAAGCTGAAAAAATGCTAGATTTTTAACTCCTATAAACACTTTTGAAGTAGTATAGTTAAGAAGGGTTATAAGAGTAATATGTTCCACAAAGTTAAAGTTCTTACATGCTTGTAGACAGATGACAGTGTATTACAGCCAGATGAAACTTGCTGCTGTGATATTTGGTGAGAAAGCCTGTTTATAACAATTAGCTTATACTTTCCATTAATGTAGCTGGAGGGGGTGGGGAAAGAAAGTGAAATTAGTCTTGGAGAATGGGAATTTAATTCTTATGCTTGACTCCTTGCTGCTATTATCCTTGCTGCTCTTAAATAACTATATCTTTCCATTCTCTTAGTTCCTAAGAGTTTGAGTGTAATAGCAGACGTTTACTTGTATAATATTAGTTGAGCAATAGTAGTTGACTGTGAAACATTGAAACCACTCTTGGCCACTGGCTACGTTTTTTATAGCTCTCCACCTACTGGATGAAGGGGAGCATCGGTGTGCTTTGCTTTTTGTTGTTACAAAATGTGCTGGTGTTTCTTTGCTGAGTTCTGTGAGACAAGCCAGCAGCCGTGTATTGCTTATGATTTTTAAGCAGTCATAATGCCTTGGGCTAATAACAACACTCTTGTCTGGTACTGTGTAAGAGTTCTAGTTGAATTCATAAACAACTGATGATAAGTGAATGTTAATTTTGAGAGTTTTTTATCACCTTTTTACTGCTCTTTGAAGTGATACTTTATTTGAAAGCTGAAAATGATATTTAGTATATCTATTATTCCTCAATTCTCGCAGTTCTTGAAGTCACTGTAGGCTTTACAGTCAAAACATGAGATTTAGCAAATTGAAGAGGAGAAAGATCTCACAGTATTGTACACTATATAAATATTTTGCCTTTACTTTCACTATTCCTAAGTTGATCTAATGACCTTCATTAAGAGTTGCTTCTGTATTTCCCATGATGGCACCTAGAATCTATCTGCGAGAAAACCACGTCTTTTAAACACTCTGCCTTTATTTCCCTTTATTAAATTTTTTTTATTATCCCTTTATTTTATATTTTTAATATCCCTTTATTAATCCCTATGGGATTAATTTCTCCTGNCCTATCTGCGAGAAAACCACATCTCTTAAACACTCTGCCTTCATTTCCCTTTATTAAATTATATTTCTGTTAAGAAAATTTTCCCTATGGGATTAATTTCTCCTGTTTAATCTGTTAATGGAGTGGGGTGAGGATCTAACCCCTGAACAGTGCTAACTGCAATATTCGTTCAAGTACTTTGCTGGCATTTTTCTCACTTGCAGAAAGTTACCTGCACTGCCTGTTTTCTCAGTCAAGTCTGCCTTCTAGGAAATGAAATGTGCTTGATGTAAGTAGTTGTTTGCACTGGGCTGCTAGAGCATGAGAACTTTGGTTTTGTTGTGTAAAATAAGGTTCACTTCATACAGTAACTCATCCTTACTAAAGAAGGATGAATAGTAGAGAAATGTACCACTTGCCTTTCAGAATCTTAATAATTAGACAGTAGGCAATATAAGAAAGAGCAGAATATGGAGTTTTAGAAGGTCTCTTCACTGTTTCTTTTAGAGATTGGGAGAAGATGTCTCCCTTATCTGAACTTACTAGATTATGACATCTCCCATGGTTTTCAGGCCATAATGGTTGTTTTTTGCAGTAATTATCAGACTAGATTATTCTACTAGATGTATTTACTGAGAAACAGCTAGTGTAAATATCTGACAAGTCAGAAAACTTTATTTGTCTGGGTTGTCACAGACTTAAGTAATGGATGGTTCTGAGGAAAAAAATATTAGTCAAATACTGTGTATGAAAGAATCCTTACTTTTATCAAGAGGTCCTCAGGGTATTTTTATATTAGTTAGTTCAGCTATTGCAAAAACATCAGTGTAAAAGTGTGGAACTGACACAAATCGTCTGCATAACCAAAGCCACTTCAGTGCATGCATGCATTGAGCTCTGCTGGGTTGGTTGTGTGGGGGTTTTTTCCCTTTTACAATTCACTTCAACTTTGCTGTGTGGTGACCAGACCAAAAGGTAAGGCAGTCCTGAAAGAAGTGGTTCTCTGGTACAAGTAAGGAGACCTCTCACCAGGTCAATAAGTAAAGGATTGCATTTCTTATTGAAGTTGCCTGTGCAACCCTCTGAGTAGCACGTGCTGTTTAGCTTTGCCTCAGTACACTGCACACCTGTACAGGAGAAGGGCTTATGCTGTCTGTGAGAGAAGAACAGCCACTGGGATAGCTGTGCATGTGCCTGCCGTGCTTTCTGCAAGTCACTGCTGCTCTGCTGAAATCTGCAATCGCTTTCTGGTGATTCTGTCGCTTTGGGAGATGTAGATCAATTGATTCAGATCCTGTCAGCTGCTACTCCTGCACTGGCTAAGTGTGTCCAGGATCTGCAACATTATCAGTAGAAAACTCACTTAAATAACTACAGAAAGAAGATAAAGCATGTGCTCTATCCAAACAACTGTTGATCTGTCATGAGTTTTCATATTTACTACATGTGCACTGAAGTAGTAATTACAATTTTCAGATCCGCAATTTGGATAGTATTTGGGTAACTTTTATGTAGTGAGTTTGAAAAAAAAGTCGTATCTGGTGGTTTTGGCTTACATTTAGTCATGCTGCCTTTCTTAGAAAAAAGTTTTAGTGTATTAAAACTTCGAAGAGAAGCTGTGTAAATGTAGAATCTTTAGAGCTCTTCCCTTGCGTGTTTTACTCTCGTGGATCTTATTTCATAGGTACTTGATTTAAAATTTTGACTAGCTTATAGGAGGCTATCAAATTGTATTAAGCCACCATTGCATTGGGTGTGTCAGATATAGAAGGATAAGTCAGAGAACACTCATTTCTTCCTTAGATACAGCTACGATGTGCAAAGAGACTGTAGATCACTGTATAGAAAGAATGTAGTGCAAAAGGCAGCTGGATAATATTAGTCAGCATGATCGTATCATCAGTGCTCAGCCACTGACTTGTTCGAGGGGGTTGGATGTTTTTGTGGCGATGTCATGGGAGGGAAAGCTTGGAGAGCACAGAGAATTTGCTGTTAGGCAAAATCCTCGATCGGGAGACGAGTGAAAGGCTTGAAAGAAGTTGGGCACTGGAGTCAGGTGTGGAAATTGCATATGAATGGGGATTAAGAAGGGTGGAGATGAGGACTGAGAGACTGTGAAAGGAGAACAAATGATTAATGCACTAGTAGCTGTAGAGGATGGAAGTCTCTTAATATATCCCTCTATCAGCAATGCACTGAAGAATGTGCATTCAAGTCCTGTTAATTAGTGAGTAAATACTTCTTCTATTTAAGGCAGAATTAATTTTCCGAATTCTTTTCTTTCTCCCTTCTTGGGAGAAGCTTGATTGTTCAAAAGGGATTGGTTTACTTCCCTATTACATAGGCCTGATCTCTAGTAGTATTCTTTCTGATACCGTTTAATTAAGTTAACAATTGTGTTTGCTAATTTGTGAGTCAGAGCGTCTTGTTTTTTAACAAATTGTGCTTGTATCATAGTGTAAATTTTAAAAAACCCCAAACATAGAAAGGTAAATCTTTTCTGAGTCTGAGGAAAGAAAAATGGTAGAGATGGTTTAGAAGCTTTATATGTCTAATCCCTTCAGTCCATAAAACCATGATTATAACAAGCTTACCTGACCTGAAAATCCTCTTGAACTTTATTGTAAGGGACACCTGTATATTATGTGAAAAATAAATGTTTGCAGTGAATTTTGTGAATGTGTCAGGATATTTTTTCTTTAATAAATCAATAGCAATGCTACATAGTCGTAGAAAGGGATGAATGTTACATGTTTAATCTCAAATACCACTCAAAAAAATCATTGGATGTCATGGTTTGACTTAATGTTAAGTGCAAAAGAAGAGGAGATTTTCTTAGTTTAGTTTAAAGAAACAAAACAAAACAAAAGAAGTACCTGTAAATCTGATCAGTATGGATTGGTATTTTCTGCAGAGAATATAGAAAGGAGATCCTTTACTTCCTTCTTACAGCTTGTCATGTGTTAGGATTATGCTCTGTGAGTGAACTGGTTCTGTGTAATATTTTCATTAAACTTTATCACTTCCACGACTTTATTTGCAGTTGTACTCTGATTCATTGCTGCTCTTTGTACTGATTTTTTTTAGAAGGGGCATGGAAAAGCTAAGAAGAAAATATGTCACTTTTTTTACAGTGATATGTCTCTGTAGGACTTCCTTCCATGCAAAGTTTGAACTTCTGTTATGGATGAGGGAAAATTTTCATGGGACTGTAGATTTCTGACAGTTTCTCAGTAGAATAGATACTGAGATTTGCTATCACTTCAGAACACCTAGATATTTTTCTGCTGAGTTGTTTATCTTTCCATGTTGTACCTTCTTTACCTCTTAGCTAGGTATGCACTATTTAATCTAGAGGAATAACGTAATTTAAGATCTTAACTGCAAAGTAGTTCTATTAAATTACTGCGTTCTGTCTTTTCTCAAAACTTTTCTAGGCTAAGAAGGGAGAAACCAACTATGAAACATAATTTAGCTATGGGATGTGGTTGAAACATTGGAAAGACTAATGAGCAACTATTTTGACTTCTACAGCAGATTGTAGTAAATATAACTATGGCTGCCTGTCTTTCTGTCTCCTGTAGGTGAAGTACATTGTTATTGACATCTGTTCCCCTTTCAGGTTGAACAGCATTGTGCTGACATCTCCTTTTCAAATTCCAGTCTTTGTACCACAGTTCAGTGCTGTGTTTTCAGCCTTGCATGTAAAACTGGTTGCATGAATCACAGCAGCTGGGTGGGATTTTGACGAGCACACTCTGGAAAAAGCATCTCGTGTGACCACCTCCTTTTGCTTATGTAAGAACAGTGGGATCACATGTCCACAGCAAAAATGTGGGCAGTTCCTTATTTGGTAGTGCATTAATAACCTTGATCTTGCGTGAGTGTAACAGCACTTAAAACAATACAGTATAGATGAGTCGCTTTTCCAAGTGGATTTTGATGTTTGCAGTTCTTCTGTTCATCAAGGCTGAAAAAATAGTTTATTTTCTGCTAGAAGCTAGTAACTTCTGTCATTATTACAGGGAAAAAAAACCCCAAGAAACCACAAGCAGAGTTTGGATAAGGATTGTGCAAGCATCTTCCACCTATCCTTCACCCTCTTGTGTGTGACCTGTAATGATGATTGCTGTCATGTTTATTCATTGTTTCTCATTGATAGCTTTTTAATTATGTCAGAAAAAATCTAATACTTTAGCAAGAAGGAAAAATAACTTGCAGACATGACTTCTCTTCCTTAGTTATGGAACATGACCAAAGTGGTGATAAAATCCTATATGAGTCTGTCAGCCTTCAGTGTAATCCTGTAGGGTATAGTCATCGTTAGGAAAATATTTCTATAATGCATAATGTTCCACTAATGAATGTTCCAAACTGGCAGTGTGTTGGGGCAGTGGTTTTTTTGAAATAGAACAAATCCAAATGCCTAATGATAGGCTGAGAACCATTGGAAAGACAGACTCCAGGTTCAGATCAGGTCACATCTGAGTTGTGTCAGTGCCAGCATCACAGAGATTTTTTTGCAAGAGCTAACCTGTGAGAAATATCTTTGTTCTACAGGTGCTCTGATTCTGTGTTGCTATATCTTTGCTAAGACAGCAGGTTATTAATTCTATTGTTTGGTGGAAAAAAACCCATATGGTTACTTTGTTATGGATAAAGGAATTGATACTGTGATTAAGGTAAACAGCAGTAAATTGTTACAGGTGGTAGATACCCTCGTTTTTCTACAGATGAAAGGCTAAAAGAGGAGCTGCACTATACTACGGTAATTGAAACAGATATAAAATAAAACATACTGCCCATTCTGTTTCCTATGTGGTCAGAATTGTGATAAATGACTTCATGTAGGGTGTTGAAATAAATGCATTTAAAATGCCTTTAAAACACCTTCTTCAATTCCAGTTTGTAGAGGGGAAGTCAGCAAGGGTTATTGTGGAAGCGAGTGCTGGGTTTTCCATTGTCCTTTTCCTGTTAATCAGTACATAGCACTAGGATTAGGTCACAGGAGTTCTGCACCAGGGTTCACGGGGAGGATGTGGTGGGGAGGCGGTCCCGGCGCTCGGGCTCTGAGCTGCCCGGCCGAGTGTCCGCTCCGGCCAGCCCAGAGCAAGTGTTCCTTGGTCTGTGCCAGCTGGCCCTGGGCTCTGGGCTGGGAACGCTGCACTGCACCAGGAGGTAGGCTGTGAGCTGGCCATTCTGTCCTTACATTTTTAGAGAGATTGCTGCCCCTTTTGTGCTGCAGGAGTGGGGCTGAATCTGTTGACTGTGAATGTCAATTTAAGCCTCGCTTTTACTAAAAACGGGGATACTGGAAACATCTTCACTAGTGTTAGTAAATACCTATTTTAAAAAGTGTGTCTGTTGTAAATAACACCCCTCTGTTTCACTTAGGTGGAAAACAATACAAATATACTCAATAGTCATTGTTTATTTTCTAAGGTCTGTATAATAAGCACATCTGCAGGACAAACAAGTAGAGGTCCACACATTTTTTCAGTATTTCTTTTTAATATCTGACATTCCTGCTCTGGTTTCCTTGTTAAGAAACTTACAGTGCATCTGTTCTATAGCATTTTTTCAGTGTCCCACTGACACCATTATTGGGTTTCCAGTGTCCTTTGGCAGGGAATTCTTTCACTTGTAGAACTTCTTCATTTTATTGTTTAAACTGGCTCCTGCTGAATTACACTCTGGCTCTGGCTTGAATGGGAGTAGACTATGAACAGTTCATCTCCTCTTTTCTGCATCATTTGTAGAGCTTGCAGACCTTTGTGATGTCTGTGGTTTTTTTGGAGACTAAAGAATTCAGTCCTCCTCGGTTGTTTCTCATGTGGAATTTTTTTTTTTTTTTAATCTGTTACAGTTTTCTGAACATTTTTTATTTTAAATAATACACATGGTTTGGAGGAGCTGAAGGAGGCAGAATAGCTGAGTGTCACCGTGTAGATGTACTATTGGTGTTCACATGATACTAAAGTAATGTTTCCTGAGTTTTTGGTGTCCTAGTAGCTCCTAATACTTAATTCGCTTTTTTTTTTCTGGCTACCAAGCAATCTTGTATTCTTTTTGACACTGATCAGAATTAATCAGTAGTTTTTAAATCTTGTATAAACAACATATATTTTATTGTGTGGGGTACTCTTCATGCTGAGAAAACAGTGTAGCATGGAAGCCCGTGGCTATGTAAGAAGTATATGCACATCCAGTAAATTAGTCTTCTGTGACCTTATTGATAACATTCAGGGTCTGTGTGTTGGCACTTGAGAATCTGACAGACTTGGATTGTAGCAGTATGTTTGCTTAAAACAGTTACCAGAAGGGCAATAAAACTCTGTACAATCAGATAAAAAGCAGCTAGTCTTGGCGGGGAAAAGGAACAGACACGAAGCATTAAGCTGTTCATCATATTAAATATCTTTACTTGTTATGTAACCAACACGAGAAGGTTGGTGACATGTGAGTCAGAAACCTGACTAGTACAGTGTGATAAATATGTGATTAAGTCTAACTCTTCATTTGCATATGGGCTATTTCAGGACAGAATTCCTTGAGGCTTGGGTAAATTCCTGAGTGATAACCATCAGAGCAGCAGGTAGTTAGGACAAAAATCCGGGCTTTTTATGTGTAAAACTGAAAGAAAGAAGCTTGGCTGCGGTATTTTTCTGCTTTCTTTGCCTCAGACTGATAACTTAAGTAGTGAATTCTGCAGAACTTGTTAAAATCGAATATTTTCTTGGAGGAAATAGAACTTCACTTCTTTGTGAATTTTGAGGGGTTTTTTTGTAATAACAGGAGATATTTCTCCTTACCAGGACAGTGCACTTTTCCATACAGATATTTACAAAAGTATGTATGACAACATTCTTAACTACTTGAAGTTCGTTAACAGTGTGTTAAATAGGCGTAGTCAGCAATGTGAGAGAACCTGTTAAATGTTTTGCATGATTGGCATTTTTTTCTGGTCGACCACTCAAATTGAGGAGGAACCCCTTGGCAAAAACATGTGGGTGGGAATTGAAATAGATACGGAATGTAAGTAAGGAATTGAAAAGCACCTGTGGAATCTGTATTCTTTCAGAAGAGGGAAAACTTAACCTGTAGATGAAAATACTTCGTGTTTCTTTGTGTGGCCATACTTTGGATGTTTCCTTTTGAGTTTCTAAGTGCTGGTACTTGGCTAAAGTAGTTAATTGCACTCTCAAGAGGGAGTTAGTTGCATTTTCATCAATCAGTGCATCATTGCTGCATCCCAAGAACTCTGCCTACTTTCAAATAGTTGTTCATTCCCTCTTAGTGGTGAAAAGTTAAAATGTGGAAGATTATTCCAAGAATAATTTTGTTTTTCAGCTATAGTAGGGATTGTGGCTTCGTAGACAAGAATCAGGTATGAGATATGTTTGCTATGTTCTGATCAGTGTGTATGTGTTATTAGTGTCCTAGTCACATTCTTGAAGAGAGTTGTTACTGTATTCGATAGGAAATCTACTTGAAATTAGTTTTTCTTTTTCCTTTTCCTAGTATTTTATGTAGTTCTGAATAGGTCTTAATGCATATATAATGGAAATAATTTCCCGAAGAGAAGAACCCAACCCATGACTTGGCATATAATAAACTACAGTAGGTTTTAAAGTATGATGAACATTTTCAGTTGTGCATTTCATTTCTAACTTTTTGTCTATTGTTACAAAAAGTAATAAGAAAATTAACACTAATTTTAAAAAAATTGCTAACAGCCATCTTGTCATGTAGTCTTTTCCAAATAAAATTAAAGACTATGTGCACCACACTCTTAAAACTTCATTTTGGAGATTCAGAAGCAGTAACAGTGTATCTCTGGTTTGAGATTTTACACTAGAGCTGTAAATTCTGAAATGTATGTTTAAAGTAAGCTTTTCCACAAAAGACCTTAAAAACATGTCCTTTGGCCTGTTGGCAGAATTTCATGTATGTTCCAGTAATCTTATAGACATTATTTTAAAACACATATTGCCAATAAAAAATATAAAATATTTTTGTTGATGCCAGGGCTGGTATAACTTAAATATAATGAATTTAATTGTAAGTTATGTGGCATTTCAGTTTGCTCTTACGATTATTCATTTAGATGTAAAATCAGTCCCAGAATCCTTATGTACAGTTAACTTTTTACTTCTGTCACAGTAGCAGTTTCCACACAGAACTGAAGTAAAAAAAGGGTAATTTTTTACTGGGGTATGAAGTACATGACTTAAATGAAGCTTTTCTTTTAGGGCCAGCAATTAGAAAAAACTCTAGTGTTCTGTAGGTTTCACTTTGCATTTTCTGTTAGATATATTTTAAAAATCAACTAATTGTTGCTTCTATTGCTAACTCTAAAATTTATTTCTGTGTACTGTACCAGCTACTGAATAGTTCAGTGGTGAAACTCTTTTTAATAATAGCATTCATGAATGGGGTTTGCATGTACCAGTTCTTATTCACAGTATAAAGTGGAGGTAAAGTACAAACATAGCACAGTCAACAACTACATCCAGTTAAAGATGGTAAGATGGTGGGGGACAGAGTTGTTAAATTTATTTTTCTGGGAAAACAATGGATGATGCTACAGGAAACTTTTTTATTGTATATGGGTGTGCTTTCTTCCAACCATTGCAGACACGTATAAATTTATTCCATTCATTAGTGTGGGTTTGCAAATATTATGATACTTAATTGTGAAAGCTTTTCCTGGGGAGGGATTTGGCTCCTCTGCCTTGACATTTATGTGCACATGTGTATTTATAGTTGTGATCTGACTGGAATTTGCCTTTGTGGTTTTGTTTGCTCTTTAATTTGTTCTGTGATCTAGTCCTGTCTTTCTCAGTTTTGTTTCTATGGTTTAATAAGTGAGGAGTACAGAAGAAATGGCTTAAAGGAAATAATGAGCATTTTTATTCAACTTCAGGAAATATTGACACTGTTCTGCCTAGAAGCTTTTCCTTAAAATAACATACTGGTGCTAATTTATGATTAATCTGTAATTTGAGTTCAGTATGTTATTATTATGAATGTTTCCATAACTTACCTCAGTTGTTGTTGGGAAGGCTTCTTTAAAGAAAGCAACTGATTCAAAGCTAATATTGTCAGTGCAACCCTTCTAAGACCTTCTAAGTCTTAGAAGACTTTCTGCCAAACAAGATGTATAGCTCTTGGCCATATGTATGTGAGTTAAACTATGGTTGTTCTGAGAGAATAATGGAAAAGACATTTTAAACAACAATACTAAATTGTTACTGAAATAACAACTGAAATACTAACTCAAGTGGAATGCAGTAGTCAGATTTGGTCTCTGAATTGAAGTAACAATTTTCAGCTTCCTAGTGTGTATTTGATACATTTAGATGAAAAAAGGAAGTCTGATATTACAAAAGTGAACATAATTGTTTTTGATCAAAGGACATAGAAAATCCTCTAGGTGAGATAATGCCTATATAAGGCAAGTTTTTTATATTTTCAAAATTTTATTTAGTTTTCCTGACAGTAGAATTTTTTAATAGTCTATTTGGTGTTTTAGTAATTTGTTACATTTGAAGATGTGCCATTTTTTTCGCCCCAGTCAACATAAAAAAGCTTGAACTGAAATTCCTATTTTTTGTTTCTTTTTTTTAAGTTTACACTGTGACAAAAAGCAGTGTAAAGAAGCACTGGACAAATACAGGCTGTTAACTTTCTCAGTGCATAATAGGAGTACCATGACATTACCCTGAAGTAGCTTAAAAGAACAGAAAGACACATCTGAGACTGCCTAGTTTGGCAGAAAATTGTTTTGCAGAACTGACTATAACCAAAAGTTTCATAAATATCGCTTGATGCTGGAATGATGATAACTTTTTTCTGTGTATGCTTGGAATGGAATGTAGCTGTTGTATTTGAAGACAGTATAAACAAAGATCTGATGACATAGATGGTTAATCGAGTCATAATGTGATTTATCAGTAGAGAATTAACGTGGTAGAGTGAGGAAGAAAGTTTATGGATGGTGAGGGGGTTTTATATGTTATGTTTTTCAGGTGGCTTCCCAGGCACGTTCATTACTGGATTTGTATGTCTGAGAACTTCCTTAGATTTCTTTCAGGAGCATGCCTAATCAAGTCTTAGATTATGGCCTTACCAATTTTATAGATCCATAGTTTAGTGACTTGCTTCTGGGAAGGCTTGAGTGAGTTGCAGGACTCACTACTGCTGGCTTGTCACAGCTGAGGTCAGCCTTGGCTAGGTAGGATCTCTTGGGCTGTGTGCTCTTAATGCTACTTAAACAAACCCCAAATCCAATCCCAGAACCACCCCTCCTTCAAGCTAAAGGTGAAAGTCCACAAAGAAGGTGAGCTCACATCTCAGTGTGCCACAGAGCTGGGCGTGAGCAGGTGTGCAAACACTGCAGGTGCCCCGGTACTTGGACAGTGTCAGCCTCCGAAATAGGAGGTGACTGAAAGGCAGGGACTCTGGGAAATGGGCATATTGACAGAACGGCCTGTGGTGTTTCCAGGTCCTACAAAAGGGGAAGGCATCAAGGTAGAAATGCAGAAACTTGTGAAGGACAAAATAATCCCGTAAAGGAGTTCATGTCTCACACAGTAGGTAATGACCTTATCTGGTTTTTTAGGGGACAATTACTCGGGTGTTTAAACAAAAGATATTCAAGCATATGGGAAGCGAAAGCTTTTCATAGTCCAGAAGAGTGTTTTTCAAGGTATATTTAGTAACAGGGAAGATAGAACCATAGCAATAAAACTAAATATTTACTTGTGGTTTTTTAAGGCTATTTTGTTTTCTGTTTGTCTGTGCTTATTTGAAGGGACTGCAGGGCCAGAAGTCCATGAGGAGAGTACATGAAGGATTTTCCTTTCTTTCCTTTTGATAATAATTCTGGAGAGGAATATGGGATAAAATAACAAAAAGCAGCAAAGAATTGCAAATATCACATATTTGGAGTTCTAAAAATCTGGCAGCTCTAATACGACAAAATTGGAAGATGTAGAAGCTTACCACACTTAGCAGATTGATTTCACTGTCTGAAGTAGTTCTGGTATGTTGGACATACCCAAATTGTTATTAGCATGATTATTAGATGTCCATCTTATGTACACTAGTCTTTTAATAACGATATTATAAGTTCTCACTGCTTTTAAGAGAGTATCTCTGTCTATTAGAAATTGTTTAAAGAGCTCAATAAGCATGTGAGAGGAGCTGTAGCCTATGTGTATTTTCCAAAGGTCTCTGATTGTATGATGAAAGGAAGATCTCAACGTGGAGAAGAAGGGACATGCTTTCTGGAACGGACTCTTACGAAATACAAGATTCCAGACCGTAAATTCATTCTGACATGAAGTTCTCATATAGGCCAGGAAGTAGAAGTAGTGTAGTCACTGCTGTACATCCCACTCAGAATCTCAAGTAGTTCAATTTTTGGGGAATAACTTACGTAATTGGGGTATAACTCGGCAGTTAGGCCAGAACAGCACGTCCTCCTCTGTAGGGAGAGGAAGGATGCCTGAACGCTTAGTCACCCTGATACTGGGCAGAAAGGCCGAGGGTAACTTGGTTGGTACCAGAATTTATTCTGTAAGGTTTAACAATTAAGGTGAAGAAACTTCTTATTTAAGGAGAAATCCTGATTATTGTGGCTTTTAATGAAACTCTTAAAATGAACAACTATGTTGTCAGAAAATGGCCCGGGNGAGAATCTGTCCCTAAACCTCGTTAATTGCACTGCTTGAGTATTTTTGTGATACTTAAAAGGAGACATATGTGCTTAATACAGCATTTGTAGTGGAGAAAATGTGGAATTTAGGATGTGGGTTTCAAAGAATTTATCTGAAATACTAATTTTAAATTAACTAAAAGAGCACTTTAAAAAGAAAGGTAAAAAGAAAAGGGCGATTTAGTAAAAGACTAGCTTTATTCCAGGTGGAGTTCAGCAACAACTTCTTCCTTCAGCTGTAAAGGTAATTGGTTCTATAACCCTGTGACTTCCACTGTGCCAAAAATGCAAGTGAGTCCTGAGAGATTTGGTGGCAAGAGGAGCCAATTCCTTCTTTCGATACCCTTTGGCCTCTATTACATTTGAAATAGTAACTACATATATGCTAGAAGTTTTTGCTTTCTAAAATACTGTGGTGCAATTTTGACTTTATTCTCTCTTTACCTTATCCACGCATATTCTAAGGAGAATGTTAAAAACCCCAGATAAATAATTAGGCAAATCCTGTATACACTGGAAGGAATCTAGTAAATTCTATTGCAGAAATTGGAAAAGATAATGGTATGAGGATTAGGAGGCTGATGCAAATTAAGAAACTGAAAGTAAAGTCCCAAATCTTTTTCTAGTACTCTCTGGTTATGGAAGCATTTTCTGATCAGTCTCTTGCAAGTTTGAGCAGGTTCTAGAAAGCAGCTTCAAATATAATGCTCCCTGAGTCAGCGGATTAGTGGGTTTTATTGTTAGAAGGAAGGCAGCTGAGCCTAATTACCTCCATAATAGTAAGTTCATAATTCAGCCTAGAAACGTCTTCATACAGCCAACATCTAGATATGACCAAAAGTGGTGTATTTTAATACTTTGTTCTAGGGAGAAGTAACTTTTCAGCTGTGTTAATCCGTCTTATAGTTCATTGCCCTACTGATAAGCACAGCTAATTTCTTGACCTGTAGCTCTTAACAGAGGTACAAAAGAAATCTTGCAGGCTAAATCTTCGTAGCATTTTCTCTATGGAGTGTGAGAAATACTTCAGTAGTAGAGTTTGTTTTATATATTTTAAAACAAATGTGTAAGAACCAAGTATTTTTCTGTTACTAGCATCTCATTAGATGAAAGCTATTTGCTTGGTATATTGCCATACTTGTATAATAATCTTTATATTTCCTATTCTATGGAAGAATGCTGAGACAGGATTTACATTTTGGTCTGCTTTAATTTAGTGGCTTGAGCTGTGGTAAACAAAGTGGTATGTTTTGCTCAGATTCAATTCCTACTGCTTAATAGTACATGGCTACGGTCAGCTGTGGTAACAATAAGAATTCTATTTTTAAAGAAATGAAGTTTTGCTTTCTGAAGCTTTGTAGTTGATTTGGGTGTAAAATTCTTCATAGCCTTTGCTGGAAAGGGTCCAGATCCATGTTGATATATTTGGAAAAGAGTTATGTACAGTTGTCTCTATAGAAACGGTGAAGTAAAATGCTATAATTACTCTCGATGGGTTTCTGCGCGTCTCTCGGGGCAGATAAGCCTTCGGGGCTGGCTGGGTCCCGTGCTGTGGGTGGGAGGCGCTGTAACTCTCGGCTCTAAGGTGGAAGGCGCTGTTACTCTCGGTTCTAGGGTGGAAGGCGCTGTGACACTCCGTTCTAAGGTGGAAGGCGCTGTGACACTCCGTTCTAGGGTGGAAGGCGCTGTGACACCCGGCTCTAGGGTGGAAGGCGCTGTAGCACCCGGCTCTAACCTTCCCCCTGCCGCGCTGGGGCGGGGGGCGCAGCTCGGGCGCCGCGTGCGCGCAGGCGCGGGGAGCCGCAGGGGGAGCCGCAGCCGCAGCCGCGCGGGCTGGAAGTGACGTCCGCGCGCGTGCGGCGTTCTAGAAAGAGCGCGGGCACGTCCTGCGGCTGGGAGGGCTCTGCGGAGGGCTCTGCCCTGCCCGGTGTCATCGCTTATAAACCGGCACCGGGGAAGCCATGAACACGGAGAAGCCGTCTAGTCTTTCTTCAATGTAGCGCGGAGTTTGTTGTTTTGTAGCGGCTCTGTTTGTTTCGATTCAAAGTTTGATTTTTATTTTTCCTTCTCTAGCATCTCCAGCTTGCTAAGACACTGGACGCTGCTTTGTTTACAGCAAGGAAAATCTGAATTTCTCCAACACTCAGGATGGGGAAAGATTACTATTCTATCCTGGGAATTGAAAAAGGGGCTTCTGACGAGGATATCAAAAAGGCTTACAGAAAACAAGCACTGAAATGGCATCCAGATAAAAACAAATCTCCCCATGCAGAAGAAAAATTCAAAGAGGTTGCAGAAGCTTATGAAGTGCTGAGTGATCCCAAAAAGAGAGACATTTATGATCAGTTTGGGGAGGAAGGTATGTATGTCTCTGTTATACTTTGATTGGTTACTTTCATTATGTTGAATGAAGCAAAATAAACATATGAAGACATGGGATGTCTTTAGGCAACGTATTTGTTTGGCTCATTAGATTTTAAGTATAAAATGCATTGCTGGGCTATAGTGCTGGTAAAGTTTTAATTTCTTATTTTAACGTGGTTTTTTATAAACCCCAAGTACTCGACAGGCAAAAAGTTACTGAACAGAAAAAGTTTCTGTCACCCATAAATAGCTTTCTGTGATCTCTTACTGCTGCCTTTCCTTGCCAGAGCAGTTTTTGAGATGCAGTTCCAAACGCATGTATTCTTTTCTTTAATTTTTGGTTAAGGGTAATCTGCTTGATCTATGCAAGGCAGTCCTTCTGAGCAGAAGCCCAGGTGTCCAGCCTGTAGTTGTCCTTGGCTTCGTGCCTGGAGAGGAAAGAATTTGGCTGATGTCATGAAATACCAGAACAATTTTTTAGCTTTAATTGTAAACAGTGATAACATGCCAAGAGAATGAGGCCTCAGAAATGTCACATTTATCCTAAAATGGTTATCTGGAGAGGATGACTTTTTTTTTTTTTTTTTCATTTTTGACCAACATGACTTTCAGTCTCATGATTGAGCAACAGAGGAAGTCATTAACATCCCTTGCCATAAATGTATGGTACCAGGAATTCCAGATGGAAGAATTACTTCCGTTGTGACAAGCAGGCCTGCTCAGTGCTATTCGCTCGGGGCCATGTTTTTTACTGTTACAAAGGGAGACACTTAAATAGCAGTATTTAGTATTTTGGGCAAAGATATAAAGTATGAAATTTTAGAATGCTGAATCTGGGAATACCTCCTGATGCCTCAGTTGCTCTCTAAGCTCTTCTAAGAGTGTAATTAGTTGTTGTAAGGGAAATGCAGAGGCTTGGGGTTTTTAGGAAAGAGGAAACTTCAGTGTTTTTACAGCCAGGAAACTTCAGTAACTTCTGGCTAGCTATTCCAGGAGGTGTCCTTCTGCTATCACAGATTGAATCCCCTGATCTGCTTGTTTGGCATTAACAGTAGTGTGACAGAAGGATGTACTATAGGTTGCTAAGTACTTTTGATCTGGTCTGGTATTGAAATGGGGAAAGCATTCTAATGTTTTAGTTAGTGTTGGTACCCAACATTAACCTGATGCATGAGAACACTGAGCTAAAAAAACCCCCAACAAACCCCTCTTTCAAATTTACAGAATGCCTGCCTCATAATGTAAGCCTTCATTTTTTTATGGTTATAAAAGTATGATAGCAGCTGTAGTTCAGAATTGGTCTTAGACTGAAAAAAAACAAGTTAAAAAAACAAGCACTCGAAGTTCGGAGGTAAAAGTCTCTTAAGAAGACTTTCAGTCTTTTAATAGTTTGAGAAAGTATCCTGAAATGGTCAGTGCAGAAGAGCACTATTATGAGGAAATACTTGATCACCTATTGGGAAAGAGGCATTGAAGAAAATTGATTTTAGCTTGGTTTGGAGTGGAAGCACAGGAAGTGCAAGGGAGTTTTTAGTGAGAATTGTAAGGGAAATCTTAGCAGGAAGAAATGAGATTTAGATCTCTCCATGTGAAAGATGGAACAAAGCTATTGAGAACCTTCTGATTTTTTGCACAGAGACAGTGACAGTGTATACAAGGTTTTTGTACCCAGATGGAGTAAGTCCAAGATGTTTTTATTTGTGGCTGCATTGAAGAGAGTTCCCAGGATTTGTACCTGGTTTATATCATAGGAACACAAGCTGTGATAAATTTGGGATTCTAAATTGAATATTAAGGAAACATATATGTGCTTGACTCTTGGCATGTTACCTTTTGCTCAAATTGCAGGAAAACAGGAGTAAAACTAATTAACACTGAATTACAGCTGAGCTATAGAGACTACAGAATACGTTGCATATGATAGTGGGTAATTTTCCCCAGAAGTGACCTTGTAGAAAGATGCGATTCCCAAAAGACTTTATAGAACAAGAAGAGATCGAGTTAAGCAAACCTGTCTTCTGCTCTAAGATGCTAATTCATTAAAATAACTGGTTTCAATCATATGAAATAAAATTGGCACTGTCAGAATACCTGTTCTTCTGAAATAAAAGTCATTCTAGAGCTTCAGAAACTTTGTTGCTGTTCAAGCTATTGAATTGCTAGTCAGTACTGCATATTCTCATGGTGAATCCTCCTTGAAAAGCAGACCTTTCACTCTACTGCAAATATCTTTTTGACTCATCAGTCCTGCTATCATTACACTCTACAGTAGGAAAGCTTATACTAGTACCCAATTTGTTTTTAACTTTGCTTATTTGTCTTATTTAGGTCTTAAAGGAGGAGCTGGAGGATCTGATGGCCAGGGTGGTACCTTCCGGTATTCCTTCCATGGTGACCCACATGCTACATTTGCAGCTTTCTTTGGTGGCACAAATCCTTTTGAGATCTTCTTTGGAAGGAGGATGCCTGGTGGCAGAGACACTGAAGACATGGAGGTGGATGGTGATCCCTTTGGATCCTTCACTAGTTTCAGTATGAATGGTTTTCCCAGGGAAAGGAATACCGTTGGCAGCCAAGTACGTCGTAAACAAGATCCCCCTGTAATCCATGAACTTAAAGTGTCACTGGAAGAGATCTATCATGGCTGCACAAAAAGAATGAGGATTTCACGGAAAAGGCTTAACCCAGATGGTAGAAGTGTCCGAACAGAGGACAAAATCCTTACTATTGAGATAAAAAGAGGATGGAAAGAAGGCACCAAGATTACTTTTCCAAAAGAAGGCGATGAAACACCCAACACAATTCCAGCTGATATTGTTTTTATCATTAAAGATAAACCTCACTCACATTTCAAGAGGGATGGATCAAATATTGTCTATCCTGTTAAGATCAGCTTAAGGGAGGTAAGTTTGACTTGTGGTAGAACTCTAAATATTTGACATTATTGCAATATGATACAGTGGCTAAAGCTGTATGGCAGCTGTGAAGTTCTAGGATTGGTTTGGCTTTTTTAAATAGTTTCACTTTCGTCTGAGTGTTGCTGAAGAGTACAGCCATTTATAGTGGAAACAGTAGCTGTTTCGATAAAAATTAAATATTATTTCAAGCTGTTTACTCTAGAGGTAGAAGAGGATAAGGGTGGAAGGGTAAGAATAAGGGTCGAGATGTCTTAAATTTTCATACATAACCTTTCTAGCTAATGATGTATTAGGCTGAAGTGACAAATGCAAACTAACAAATACATCCTATATAGTGTGTTCCTTGCTGCTGTGATATGATTGATACTTCTGTAGGACAAGGTAGAAATGTCTTAAGTATTTTCACTGCCAACAAATTCTAAGTCTCCCTTTTTAGCTCGTAAGTTACTGAAGTGTGATTTCAAGCTACATAGATTGATTTCATGAAGATAAATAATTGTGAACAGGTGTAAGAGGAGCTATATATAACAACAAAAACGGTATAGCTTTTTAAAATTCCATTCCAAGTCAAAACATACTGGCTTTTTGAAGGAAAAGTCATAAAGACAACTTCCCAGAGTTCTTGAGAGTCTGAAGCCTCAACATAATCATAATTTAAAAGATAATGTAGCTGAGTGTGTGTAATGTATTTTTTTTTCCTAATTAGTATTAGGTGGAGAAATAAACTCTTGCTTTCATTATAAGCTCTTTGTGTAAATTAAGCTACCTTAAAGGATTCTGAACTAAAATAAGTATGAAGTGAGGTGAAGCATCTAAAGTAGTGAGGGAGGGAGAAAAGACAATATTTAATGTTAATGTGGGTAATACAGTTACTTCACAGATAAAAGCCTCTTTAGACTCGTTGCATTGTTATGTAAATTGGACATTATCAGTGTAGACTAAGTGTGCTGAATCAGGTGAAGTTGCAGGAATCAAAATCTTATTATCAGAGATCCTAGTAATGAAAATAAACCGTTGGGTAAAGCAGAAGGTCTATAATGTTCTAATTTTGGTGCCACAAAATTATTGTTTGCTTTTCTTTAGGCACCACAAATACTCACGTAAGACCACTGTGAATTTTGATATGCCTCTGCTTATAGACACTTAAATGTTGTTCTGAAATTCGATATAATACGGGTTGATAATGTATTAGAATAAAGCTCCTGTGCAATGTAAACGGACAAAAAGTGAAATGAGATTCTAAATTTCCAGTGGAAACTTAGAAGACTGACATCTGTAGAGAAGTATGAGTGAGGGGTTCACTCTGCTCAGCTCCCTTACTATTTGAAAAAGTCTTTGAAGGACATATGAGCTCAATTACCCTCCAGTGGCCATTGTGTAAGAGTCATAAATTCAGTGATATTCAATGACAAATTGAAGTTTTCTCTTTTTAAGAGAGGAACATTGTATCTAAATTTTGACATCTCAGTAGTGCACAGGAGAAATACTGTTTAGAATTCTAGTCACTTTGAAATAATCCAGATTAATTTGCAGGTACAAAAAAGTTCTGACCAATTTCTTTTTCTCGTATTGCAATCTTTCTTTAGGCTTTGTGTGGCAGCTCTTTCAATGTGCCAACGATAGAAGGAAGAACCATACCCATGACAGTAAATGAAGTGGTAAAGCCTGGGATGAGAAGAAGAATTATAGGATATGGTTTGCCATTTCCCAAAAATCCTGACCAACGTGGAGACTTAATTATAGAGTTTGAAGTAATTTTCCCAGATAACATTTCTCCAGCATCAAAAGAAGTTCTTAGGCGAAATCTTCCAGTTTCATAAAATGGAAGACTGTGTATGTCAACAGATTAAAATAGGACACTGGAAATGCAGAAGACTGGCAAGTCTGTGCTTTAAAAGTGCAATCTGTAACACCTAGTGGAATCTTTGTTTTTTTGTTTTGTTTTGTTTTGTGGGATGGGTGGGGGGAAAATACTGTAATGCTGCATGAGAAGAAAAGGGTTTAAGTAGAAGTCATACAGGTGAATTCTGCAGTAAAAATTACAGGGGAAACCACTCATTTTGTTTTACATCTTCCTAATCAGCAAAGTTTAGTCATTATTTTGCTTAATATAAAATGCAGTAATTTTCTTACAAAGTCAGTGCATATTTCTGATACAGTACTTGAGCCTCCAAGTACTTTATTTCTTACATCCTTACCCTGTCTATAACATTACACATTTATACAGAAATTTGAGATAGTAGTAGAAATACACAAAGGTATAAATATTTTAAAGAGCAAAACATGAGAGAGATCATTTCAGTATGTTGCCTTCCACTGCACAAAGCATAGGCTGGAAAAATCGACTTGGACTCCTGAACCACCCCCCCTGTGCAGTGAAAGCCTTCTCTTTATTGCCCCAGGATGTGTCAGGCCTGCATTGTGAGGCTGGCAAAGGGCACATGGCCTGAGGAGCCAGAGTAGCCCTTGCTGTGGGACAGTTCCTCAGCCCTCAGGCAGAACAGCAAGAAGGGGTTCCTGAAGGACATGGACAGCAAAGGGTGAGCCTGCTGTCCAACAGGGCAGGGAGGCTGCTGACCAATGCCATGGAGAAGGCTGAGGTACTCTGTGCTGCCTCTGCATCAGACCCTACCACTAAAACCATGCAGGAATTCCAGGCCCCTGAGACTAGAGGGGACATGTGGAACCTTGGTGGTGGAGGGACTGGCTGAGGGTGCACTTTAACTGGAAGTCTGTGAGCCTGACAGATTACACCCAAGTGTTGAGGGAGCTGGCTAATGCCATTGCAGGGCCACTCTGACTTACCTTTGAATGGTCAGGGAGATTGACAGATGTTCCAGTAGACTGGAAAAAAGAAAATACCACTCTTCAAGAAATCCAAGAAGGAAGATTTGAGAATCTACAGACTAATCCAGCTTCACCTAAGCCCTTGGTAATGTGATGGAAGAGAATCCTCCTGGAAAGCATTTCCAAAAGGTGATCAGGGGTGGTCAACATAGATGTACAACAGGGAAATCTTGCTTGACCAATCTTACTGCCATCTACAGTGAGCTTTGGGGATGTTGGGAGAACAATCTCTGTTGTTTCCCTTTTACATGAATAGGCAGACTGATGAAGTACAGGTTAGATAAGCAGAAAGTGAGATGGATTAAAAGCTGGCTAAATGGGGGAGCACAGGGGGTTTAATCAGTGGCACCAAGTCCAGTTGGAGGCAGGTCAGTAGTGGTGTACCCTCTGGCTCAGTACTGGGGCCAATACTAGTCAGCATCATTAATGACCTGAATTATGGGATGGAGTTTACAAATCATATAAACTGAGAGGAGTAGCTGGTGCCACCAGCTGATGTACTGCCTTTCAAAGGGACCTCAGCAGGCTGAAGAACTGGACAGAGGATTCTCACAAAGTTCAGTAAGGGGGAATGCAAAGTGTTGCTCCATTGGGGAGTAATTGACCAGCAAACTGTCAATAAACTGACTGTGAGCTGGCAATGCAGCCTTGTGGCAACAGAGGCCAAAGCTTTGCTAGCAGGGATGGGGAGATGATCCTTCCTTGCTACTCTCAGCACTGATGAGGATACATCTGGAGTACTGGACTCCCTGGTACTTGAAGGGTATAAACTTAGTGGAGCATCTCCAATACAGGACCACGTATGAGAGGTGGGGAAGAAAAGACTTGGGGGAGATCTTAAGGAGCCAGGCTCTTCTCAGTAGCTCTCAGTGACAGGACTAAATGGACACAAGTTAGACACAGGTTAGTTCGGGATTCCACCAGAACACAAGGAAACATCTCTTTATGGAGAGGATGGTCGAACACTGGAACAGGTTTCCTGAAGAGGTTGAAAAGTTGCTATCCTTGGATAGTTATAGCCTGATTGGACATCGTGCAGGGCAGCCTGCTCCAGCTGACTGTGTGTGAGCAGGGGTGTTGGACTTCATGATGCCAAGAGGTTCCTTGTAAGTGAAATGATTCTGTGAACTTGGACTTGGCACTTTTTGCTAGACAGTGCTATGGGCCATGTTCTGTAGGTGAGGCTTAGTGCAAAGATGGTGGTGCTCATGTGACAACTCCCTAGGGAGCAGGTCTGTGCTGGGTTGGAAGGATGCACAAAGAGCCCTCTAAAAGCCTTTGGCTAGGGCAGGTATCTAAAGATCATGCTGATCTCAAGTGTTCATTATTTTCAAAGGCCAAACTTCACTCCCATGAAGAAGGAAGAGCCTAGGTCCTAGCTAAAGCAAAGTTTGCTTAAGACACAATGTGGGATAGGAGTTGCCCAGAAACTTTCATATGCTTGAATTGAGGTGGTTTTTTTTAAATTCAAATATTAGTTAGTTGTCTTTAGAGTTAAAAGATGCATAGAGAGATGGAGAGCCCTCTGTAATAGTCTAGTTTTATAATACAGTAATAGGGCTGGTTCCCTTGATTGCAGCATGGTATTGGTGAAAGAAATGCCTTGTGGGCATGCTTTATTACTTGAGTTTAAAACCATAATACAGTGCTTTAACAACACTTTCAAAGGGTTTGGGGTTTGGGATTTTCTTGTTGTTGTTTTTCATAAGAAAATATGTAAAGATTTGCTGTCAGCCTTTTGCCTGTGGAAATTTAGAGGTTACCTGTTCTGTTAGGTAGCCTAAGAAATAGCAGTGTTATATATGTGACTCTCTGCAGGAAAGTAAATCATATCGAAGTTGGGATTTAATTTACAATAATTTTTTAATGAGTGTAAGAAGAATCCCATTTCTGTTACTTAAAGGAATAGAATTTCTGTGGGGTATTGTTCAAGTCAATTTTTCAACTGCAGATCTCTTCATGCAGTATCAGTTAGTTGTAGTCCTAAATCTACAGGAAGTAAACAATTGCTGGAGCAGTATCACAAAGGAAAAAAAAATGCTGCTTCGTGCTTCTGCATATTGTTAATACTATATATTGTTTGTTGAAAAAATTTCCATTTCAGTATGTTCCGTATTGCATTTCTTATGTGGTTTTTAAGTAAAAAGTGTGAAGTTGGTTTTTAACTTTCTCTTATATTTTGTTATGATGGCAAATGCTACAAGCTACACGACTTTAAAGCATATCAATCTAAAATACCTATTTGTCAGTTTAAAAGCTAATGGAATCAAGCATTTTGTAATCCAGAATCTTGTAACCATATCCAACTTGTAAAAAAAAAAGTTACAGCAACTAGGACTATTTTTTTGTAACCATTTTCGGGTAAGAGGAGTAGTGTTAAATTGAGGAATTGCAGTATCTTGTGTACTTAGAAGTGTGTATATATATATACATATATATATATGTGTATAGCAAACTAAACTTTTCCAACTGTTTTCAAGCTCAAAATACAAAACTTATAGGACTGGTATGAAATAAATGCTTGTATTTCTTTTCTTATGGAGAGGTAACAAAGTATATGTTTCAGAAACCAGCATGTAGAATTACTTCAAAATATGGAAGGAAACATTAATATCTGTCTAATCCAGGATTCACAAAAAATATTTTTCTAATCAAAAATGTGCTTAAAAGCTATGTTTTAAAACCCACTTGATTATTTAATAAAGTTACTTGGGAGAAGGAAGCAAATACTCAGTCAACTACTATATTTGTAACTACTGAAATACATGAAAATAAAATGGTCATTCATGAAATTGGGATGAGAAGGGTTTTTGATCTCTTGAAGGTTCCTTAGGTGCCATAGAACGTAAAAGTCATTTAGTTGCTTTGGAATTCATCCAGCAAGTCTGAAAACCTCTGCTTCTAAAGATCCTTTTTTAATCTCACCAACATCGAGCCTTAGGATAACCTCAAGCTGTTGGAAGAGTAGTGAAGCTACATTACAGCCCTTTCTCCTTCCTGCCATGCAGTGGTACTCTCCTTGCTCCTCGAGAGCTTTCTGCTCTCATGAGGGGGTTAGCATTCCATTCTTCCACTCAGCCATTTTTGTATTAGCTGTGCTGAAAGCTTCCTGTAGCCTGTTTGTGGTGTGCTGAACAAATACACTCCATTCTTTTCTAGTATGTGCATCTTACGTGCTCGTCTGACTCACTGGAAGCAGAATTTTTGGGATCAAATCGGTTTTCCTTTAACAGTGAAATTTGCTATAGCTCAGGGTGAAATTCTATGCACCTGAATTCATGTACTAGACCCTAAAAAATAGGGGTCATGATCATGCTGTTGTAAATATAATTAAGAAACAATTTTACCTTTCCTGTCAGTAAATGCTAGTCCTCTTTTGCAGCTAACATGGGTAGTTCTCACGATATAACTTACTGAACACATCCTATTAGAACCAGGGAATTTGTCAATTTGCTCAGCAATGGGCTATTGGATGGCGTGATTTGTTTCCTTCGGGCTTCTCCAGTTAATTGTTCTATTATTTAAACAGTGAAAATAGAGACATACTGTTGATCCCCTTGGGTGTAGAAGGTGTAAGTGCCCTGTGCTTGTTGCCCTGGAATTACTGGTTTACCCAAGGGAGGAGCTATACAACAACAATCTTGTTAGTCATGCCTGATTGCTTAATCAAGGACAAATTGCCATGTTCACAGCCCTGCTGCCCTACGTTCAAAAACCCCCAAACCCCACCCAACCAGCACCTAAAATACCATATAGCATTTCCCTGAATAAGGGTAGATGCCCCCTGTGTAGTGAAACACTCACTGATCGTGGCATTTCATATCTGGTAATGTGACTGTTCCACGTACACTCACCACAAACTTTATGGCTGTTACATGCCACGATTCTTGAATCCCAAGTATTATGTGTGAGAAACTGAAGAATGGGGTAGTGTGTAGTGTGCAATATACTTGGGATAAAAGGATCAAACCCACTTTTTGTTGGTTGTTTTTTTTCAAGTACATGGTTTATATTTCTTTCTAAAACCAAGGCTAGCACCAGTTTTATTTAAGTTGTTAAGTCTCTTCTTCAAAAAGTTAATTTGAAGTAATTTTTGGATCCTTAGTATCCTGAGTTGCTGGAGGCTCATTTGGATTGATGATCTAGTTTTACTGTGTGTTAATTAGTGTTGGCAGATATGTCCCTAGAGGGTGCACATTCAAGGGAGTCTGAAAGCGGGATTGGTTGTAGTTGGAAAAAGTGTCTTCTGTCCATTACAACCTTCTTTTCATTGAGCTTCTCAGCAGGCTGACTCATTCACAGCTCTGCAGATCACCCAGTCAACACTGTTACGCTGATCAAATCTAAATCATTGAAACTGCTAATCCATGATCTGAGCAATATTAATACATTGTACTTGCAGATTAGGAAAAAAGAAGTCCATGGTAATGTACCTCTTCAGTAACAGAGAGATGAAACTGGGTGTTGAACACTTCTTTACACTTCCTTCCAAAGCTGGGGACTACTAGGGCAATTTCATGTAGATTCTTCTCTAGGTTTGGGTTTTGAAAATAATGTAGCATGTGTGCAATGTCATCTTCCTCCAATTTAAATGACACAAAAGAGGTTTCATTTCACTTGTTACATAATGTAACTAATGATGGCATATACATGCTCCATACTGTTTGTATCTTCAGTTTAGTTGGTCAGTTCCATTGGCCTTGTAATGTTTCTTTCCATAGTTAAAAGCTGATGGTATTGCTCCAAGCTGCAGGTAGGATCAGCATAGTTTTTGTACCAAATTCAGCTGTTTTTCTCCATCCACCTCCGTGTGAAACATGGAAACATTTACACTTCCACTGAAGAAAGTTTTGCGACAGATACCTAAATTAGGACTGGTAATGTCCATGAGTTTTTTAAAAATAAATCTGCACAACCTCTCTATATGTGGAAACCTGACTGATACGTGGAACTTATACTGTTCGTTTAGTAAATCTCATTAACAAAATTATTAAAATCAGTATGACTGTAAATAGTATTTACAGGGTTTTAAGATTACATTATCTTTTCTCAAGACAAGGAATGAGTAGAGACGAGACATAAATACTTGTCACCAATTCCTTTATAATACATTTTAGTAAATGGGAAAAGGCTTCTCTTAAAATACGCTTTTTATTTAAAATTGAAAAACAGCAAAACCCCCTAAATATCAAGATGAGCATGAACAGTTTGCTACTGTTAGTTAATCTATTTTGTCGCACTGCAATGTCATCCAGTGAATGCCAACATGCTGTCTGAATTGCATGTACATACAGTTCTGCAAGTTCAGAGAAACCTTCAGTTTAAGTTTTGTGGTTTAAAACTGAACTGGAAAGTCAACTATTGAAGCGTGGGGGTAAGTTTATGGTGCAGTTTTGTTGGGTTTTTTATTGGCGGAAATTCCTACAAAATTAGTAATAATATTGAATCCAATTGTCTCCTACTAGAATTGGATACAAGCCATTTTTGAGTATTCATTAAAATCTACCACATGCTATCTTGAAAAAGCTGAAGTCAAGTTGGCTTCAAACCTTTTTTACCTCACAGCATAAGCAGTTTAAAATCTGTATGTAATGTCATATAGTCAAGAGATGCTCTGATTAGATCTGCTAAGAACTTTTGACTCTGGGCTGCCTCACCGTAATTCATTGTCTCTGCCTGCCTGCTCTGACTTCATGTGCCAGAATCCTTTTTCTCTGCAATGGTTTGTCTTTTTTATTCTGAAAGTCAGAAGATGTGGTAAGGCAGTGCTGCTTCTCTCTGTGGCTTTAGAGCAGTTTCCTTTAGAAGTGCTGGATGTTGCCTCACGAATTTTGCACTCTTCACATCTTGTGTGGAATCAGTACTGAAATGGAGCAGTTCCACTGAGGTGAGTGTAGTTACTTGGGAGCCCAGATGTCTCCTGTAATGTGAACATCTAACTACAATCGGTAGCTCTGTTTCACGGTAGAAAAGGAAACGTTTTGAATCCATT
Source organism: Daphoenositta chrysoptera (assembly GCA_013397915.1). Lineage (NCBI taxonomy): Eukaryota > Metazoa > Chordata > Aves > Passeriformes > Daphoenositta > Daphoenositta chrysoptera. Next base: position 469,076 of record VZRO01005011.1, read on the forward strand.
CAATGTTACAAATACTTAAAAAGTATTTTCTGCATTAAATCTCAGTATTTCAAAGCTGTTGCCAGTACAATAGGAAGACTCCTAAACTTTGCTTATATGACTGTTGCCTTATTAACCCGTAGAGATTTACAGATAGTCTGAGATAAATGAGAAAGAGTTGCCTGAAGTCCTTTTATACTCCGCGTTTTCTTTTATATCCTGGATATAAATCTATACTAACCAGTATCCAGTACTTCGCTGTTAGAAATTCCTGAACTAGTGAGTGGCACGTGGGTGAAGGACCCCGCCGTGGCGGAGGCAGGAGGCGGCTGCGCGCGGGCGGGGCAGCGCCGGTGGCCCGAGCTGCCCGGGAGGGGTCGGTGCGGGGC